>BCLH01000049.1:260644-298046 GCA_001602315.1 Zoysia pacifica | reverse complement strand
TAACATATGTATATTTTTATAAAAGTACTTTTCAAGACAAATCTAATCATATAATTTTCACATATCTAAACTTTAACAAATTAAAAATCATTTGCAATTTATATTTCTAATGTTTAACCAAAATATTATCAAAACAACATTTATTGTGTAACCGAGGGAGTAAAGGTGAATGGTTTTTTCCCACCAATTTTGAGGGAAACATTCCTTTGTATTGTGGAAATATTCCTAAGAGGAATACACTGAATAAAGTACTTGCAAAAGAATAATATCCCTAGACAACTAAATTGAGACACAGACGGAAGGAATATATTGTTTCATCGTAATGTTCATCCACCAGGAGAGAAGTTAATGTTCCTCAAGACGAGAAGACACAATGTAAAGACTAGCAGTAGACAATAAGATAAGGCATAATTTAACAAACCAATACTCATATAATCCATCGCCATTGAAGTCCTCAGTAAACATCCTATAAAAAATGCAAAAGAATTTCAGGAGTTCGACATGACAAATTGTTTGGATTCAACATGTTCCCCAATGTTAAGCACTGTTTTTCTCTTCATACCCGATATCATCATGATGAATATCATTGTCGTGACAAACAACCAGCCAGAACAAATAACAAGGCAAAAAGTCGCTGGGCTGAGCACACGTCTCAACAAGGGCCCTACTTGATGTACTGGGAGACCCACTTGAACCCGTCGCCATAGCCCATCTTGCGAACAACACTGCACATGAAAACCTCAAGAGGCCGGACGTTGGAGTCCCCTAGGTTGACCTTGCCCTTCCCAGTTGTGAAATTGCTAAGGCCTAGATGATAGCGCAGCTCCTCTTCAGAAGCAGCATATGGGATATCAATCTTATTGCCAAGGATGAGAAATGGAACATTGGCCAGGGAATCATCAGAAAGAAGAGCATCAAGTTCTTTTTTGGATTCAGCGAAGCGCTCCTTGTCATATGCATCTACTAGGTATACTACAGCATCAACCTGTTACGATAAGAAAATTAATTAGGCAAACATATCAAAGCTGCTGTAATAACAATACAATACTGATAAGATCAAACACCTGTGTAAAAATAAACGAATTTGAATGTAAAGAACTTATGGAACACCAAAAACAGATGGCAGTCGTTAGTACCAAATTACTATCTTCCAATGTTTCATACAAAGATTAAGGAGTAAGGACCAAGTCAGAGCACAAATAACTGATTAAGGAAAAGTATGCACGTGGATGAACAACAAAATGGCATGTGCAAAATTAGTTGACTACTTTACCTTGGATTTAGCTCGGTTCAGAAGTTGAGTTACAAGAATACAAAGTATGAGTATCTCCTTTCCGACCTTTTTCGCTTTTGGGCCTTCTCAGTTACTATTACACTATATTGAGACGCATAACAAGAACTGCCAGCTCAAAGCAGAAGGAATATGCTAACGCATTGCAAAATGACCCAGTGGCTATTTGGTAACAAAATAATGAATCAGTGGCCATTCAGTACAAAGAATCAATCGCTAATAATCATTCCTGTGTTGCTACCGGCGTAACGTAAAATCTGAAAGCATTGAATGCTTGAAGGTGGCAAATAAGTTCAGAATATGAGCATGCCGAAGAACAGAGCCAATTATTCAATTTAAAGCAAGGAATTAGGTTGGTATACAATCACATATGTGCCTCAACATATGTAAGGGGAAAAATATATTACCTCGAGATACTGAGAGAAATATTGTATTTGCAAGATCTATTTAGGTGCAGGTTTGCTATATATGGAATGGTCAACTTATCATTATATGGGAAAAAAATCAGGGCAAAGAACACCATTAGAAGAGACATACAACAAGTTTCAGCAACTGATATTCAAAACGTTAGCTCCTCTTAAGGACCTGAGATTTATCTCTATGCAACAAACAACAGAATGTCCATTCCCTCTGATCAATTTGACACCTGCGCACAAAGCCCTTAAACAACCACGATCAGATTCTCTCTATATATCCTCATTTTTATATGTGTGATATCGATCTCCCCAAAATTTCATGTTATATCGCAATTCACCAATTTCCGGCGTTCTTTCCAACATCACCAAAAAGGAAACAAAACGAACGTCCCGTCTAGTCCATCATCATTCCTGGACGTAACATCCGTCGCTACCAGTGAACGAAGCAGCCGAAGCGCCAACAGAGCACGCAAAGCATGATGCCGTCTATCAGATCTGACGGCCCGACATGTGCGTGCGATACGGGGAACAGCTAGTATGAAATAGGGAAATACCTTTGCGTAGTAGTCCTTCCAGACGCGGCGCGCGATCTGGTGGCCGCCGAGGTCGAAGGCCTTGAACTTGATCTTGCCGATGCTGAGCTCCTCCGACGTCGGGTGCTGCGTCGGCTGGTGCTGCACCAACCGCTGAGCGAGAGAAAGAGAGAGAGGGAGGGGCGCGAACGGTTCAGAAAGATCGAAGAACACGACGAAGAAATGAAATGAAACGAGAAATCTGGGGAGAGGCAGCGCGGATCCGGTACCTCGTCCTTGAGCATGTGGAGCAGCGTGGTCTTGCCGGCGTTATCGAGGCCGAGGAAGAGGATCTTGGCCTCCTTATGCCACAGCCCCAGCGAGGCGAGCACACCGTAGAACCAGTCCCACAGGAACATTTCGTTGCCCGCTTCCTCTCCCTCTCTCGCGCTGCGCTACGCCTCCTCCTCCTGCCTGCCGGTCTTCGGACCTCTCTCGGGCACGGCCGCCGAGACCGACGGGATCTGGAAGTAAGTGGGTGGTGGGAGAGGAAACCGAGGAGAGGGCGGGTGGATCTGAATCTGGCTTGCCTTTGGGGTGGGGTGGGTGGGTGTCGCTGTTTTGCTGTTTGGTTGGGGTTGGGAAGGGGTCATTATGACAAGCAAGAAAATAAAGAGTCTAATTTCTCGGTGGACAGGTCACTGGAGGTGGATCAGACATTTCCCGCCCAATGTCTTGTTTGGTATAGATTTTTAAAAATAGCTTCTTTAAAAAAATAACTTCTTTAAAAAATAATTTATATAAAAGTAGATTCTCTATGAGAAGCATGTCGGTGTTTTGATCATCTGCACAGCAGAATTCACGTAATCGTAGAGAGATTTGATGCGTTTTTCGTATCAATATGGTTTAGTCTATGAGAGACTCAAAGAGTTAGCTTGGTTTGAACCACCACAGATATATAATACCTTACATTCAAGAGAAGAGTGGATCATAAGCTCGAAACAAGGTTACAGTGGTGAAAGGGCTCTAGCATGAGTCAGAACCCTAGCACGCGTATGTGATGTGTGTATATGATGACTCGAACAAACTGAACATGTCGAATGAGGCCTCTAGTACTCCGTTGTATATGGGTCGGACCGGGGTTACTAGACTTAGTATGTATGAAACCGAGTGACTCTCTGATGGGTGGGGCCGCGGTCTTCTACGAGGTTGATCCTTTGGCGCCCACTGGTGTCGAAGCAAGTTGCCAGTATCCTTCGATCATTCTTTGTCCATCGTAGAGGATAAAAGTTACTTTGCCGTTTAGCTTTACCACCCGTTGGACTGCTTTTCCCTTATGCTGGCTTGCTTTATCTCTCGCGAGGTTGCTTTACCTTCCGTTGTATAGTGTCAAGAATCTCTGCGCTTGTTAGAGGTGGTTGTTGAGGCAGTGACCGACCTTAGGGTCGGACGCGTAAGATGGTTCCCATCCGTTGTTGTAGACAGGTCCCACTATCAGTCAGGACTGGCCCTCAAGCAGCGAGGCCAAGTTTTCGAGTAACTCCAACCCTTGAGGGGTCAGGTTTTTGCGTGGTGGAGTCTTCGATGAGTCATTACTTCGGTTCATGATCCTAAGTCCTTCGTTGGGCTTTCGTATAATCTTGGGGCAGCAGGTACCCGGGGTATATCATCCCGACAATAGCCATCGAGCCCTGCGCGGTTTGCAATCTTCGCTGAGGCGTAGCCCCAAGCTCTTTGTCAATCCGAAGGGTCGGTCGAGGGTTTAATCCTTTGTTCGGTTGTTGGTCTTCAGTCGTTGATCCTATGGGGGCACGCGAGCGCGCCTGTAGAGCGGAGCCCTCGGGCGATCCGAAGGGTCGGTCGGGGGTTAAAACTTCGTTCTTCATGCATAAAATCCTGCGGAGGAGCGCGAGCGCACCCGTAGGGCGAAGCTCTGAGCCCTCCGGTGATCCGAAGGGTCGGTCAGGGGTTTAGTCTTTAAAACAGGTTTCCCTGACCTTTGTCATCAGTTAGAACCAATTTTCGGTATTGGTCGAAATCAGTCGAGGCCAGTTTTCGTCATTGGTCATGTTTCAAATGGAATGCCTAGATTCAACCGGTCAGGCCGGTTGTGTCTCATGATGGGCATAGCGCCTGGGATGGACCAAACGAATCGGTCAGATTTCGTGATTAGCGCATGTGGGCAGGGGTTAGGCCGTGCGGTTCAGCAATCGACCCTAGTCTGCCCCAATATTGGGGTCCCAGTCCCGCAGCATCCACGTGGCGCACGGGCAATGGGTCTCGAGAGTGAAAACGTCGCGTTGCAGCCTGACTGGGAGTATTAACACCGCCCATCGATTTGCGCGTGCACATCCCGTCCACTTGGCGCTAGGTGGACATTTATGAGGCTGGCACGCGCGCAGCACATCAGACGTCACCTCAATCGTCGGAGGCAACGAAAGTTTGACTCAGGCGCACCCATCACTGGGTTGGGTGCAGAGATCGTGGGTGCCCATTAGTTTGCGCGGCCATCATGACACGGATTAACATCGCGGCAAGCCACATCGCATCGTGCCACGGGGATCGTGGGGGAGGAACCGTTCGTCTCTTTCAGATATAAAAGCGGGGGAGTTGCGTTGCTTAAACTTCCTTCTTCCTCATGCCTTCGATCTCTCGCCATCTTTGTCGTCGCCATGGCCGCGGAGTGAAGCAATCAAGCGCCTCTAATGATGTCCTAGAGAACAGTGCAGAAGCGAGGCTCATCCAGACGCAGGCCTCCATCGTTGGAGGGTGGTGTGGTGCCAGTCGGCTCCGGCTCCTGCGGCAAACGAGATCGTCTCCTTTACCCACTTCCACGAGCGTGGGCTCGGGCTTCCCTGTTTCGAGTTCTTCTGCGAACTGCTCACCTTTTATTGCGTCGGCCTCCATCATCTCAACCCGAACGGGCTCCTTCACATCTCCATCTTCGTCACTCTTTACGAGGCCTTCCTTGGAATCCCTCCACACTTCGAGCTGTGGAGGTATTTCTTTAACATCTAGCTGTCCTCCGGCAACTGCCCCGGTGGTCGTCGGTACGGGGGCGCTGGGATCTACCTCCATAGCAATCGGGCGGCAGAGTACCTCAGCGTCCCCCTAAAGAAGTCACTGAAGGGCTGGGATGAGGAGTGGTTCTACGTCTACAACCTCGCTCTTGAGTTGCCGGCGTTTAGTGAAGAGGTCTCCATGGTGCGCGATTCGTGGTACTCCCTACCATCGGTCGCCAAGGTGCAGGAGTTGGTGCCGCTCCTCGTTCGGATCGGGGACCTGCGAAGCACCGGCTTGACCGCTATCAAGGTGGTTTGGACCTTTCTGCAACATCATATGCTCCCACTCCAACGCCACGACTGGCACATGTGGGAGTACATCGGCCTCGCCGACAGCACTCGCGTGGTGATTGAGGAGGAGTTGCCGAGCGTCGAGGTCGACACTCGAGTGGCGCGTATGCTGGAGGGCTACATGCTCGGGGAGCTCACCAGCGGTCCGAAGCCGTTGTCTGCATCTTCGGGGGTGAGTTGCTCTTTCTGGCGATTTTCTTTGTCAGATTTTGTAGCGTAGTCGTAGTGAGTGTTAAATTGAGCCGACCGTTGCTGGTGTCGTTGCAGGTGGGTGGGTCTTCTTCGTCCGCACCAGTATCATTGCTGGTGCGGGCAGGGTCATCTTCTTCGTTTGCAGCGGCGACGGTGGGGGTTGGACGTCGCCGTGGACAGTAGGCTGGAGACCGAGTCCAACGGTGCTCTGAGCAGTCTGACAAAGAGAGCGAGGGTCGGTGGTTCGGGCATCGTCCTCGTCTCCAACCCCGTCATCCACCCGGTGCTGCCCATGATTAGGGGGCGACGGCTATCTCGCGCACTCAGAGGGCCGGTCAGCAGGGGTTGGGTCACACCGTCCCTCTCCCAGTTCAGTGGTCGAAAGTGTAAATGTCTGCTTCATGATCTTTGAAGTCCCCTAAAAAGTACGAATAAATTTTAGTGATTGAATGAACAACCATAGGTAACAGTTGTATTGCAGGTACCACCTCGCTAATTCTACATCAATATGGTGGGTTTCCTCGGTAGATGACAAGGACAAACCCTAGAAGAGTTTTCGGGCGTCGGATGACCAAAGCTAAGGACTAGCTAGAGAGTCCATAGAAACGCTGGTACTGTTAAGGGGGGTAAGGTCATTTGTCTCCTGTTATAGAAGTGTTAGACGGTGTGAATGCTCTATAGTCCATAGAAACTAAAGATGATAGAGAAAGCGAAGTTGAAGACTGAAGCTCAACTCCAGCTAAAGTTTCAGTTACCGAACAGTCCAGTGAGGTCACCGGACAATCTGATGAGCCTTAGAGGAGCCAGTCCAGAGAGAGGTGCTCTCTAGAGTCGAGGTAATGCAGTCACCGGACGTGCAATGATCAGACAGTCTGGTGAGCCGAAAGTTGAAGTCCAGAGAACGTCTTTGGGGATCTAAAATTGAAAGTCACCGGATAGTCCAGTGATGGTATGCACCGGATAGTCCAGTGTCATATGGAATGGATTCCAGAGAGGGTGTTTCCCTTACCGAGGAGGAAGAAGGGTCACCGGACAGTCATAGTCAGTTTTATGACATCATGTCCCAACGGTTGTTTCTGAGCTTGAAGCCTATTTAAACCGTGAAGGGGGACATTTTTCTGTGTGCCCTTGATCAGAGACACCACCAAGAGAGCACATTACAAGATTGGAGATCTTTGGTGCTAGTAGAAGAGTGATAGGGAGCATTCATACACTTCTAGAGCTTGTAGGGCTTAAGAGGAGTGATTTTTGCCTATTACTCTTGGTGTGGGCGGCCTAGACGAGCTAGGAGTCGATGCTCGAGCTTCTGAGGAGATTATGAAGACGACGCCAAGTTTGTACGTGGTTTCGAGTCCCCCGCTCGAAAGAGACACCAAGGGAGCGCTCGAGCCTTGAAGGCTTGCATAACGCTTGGGTATTGTGTACGACAGCCGGGCCGCCGGTGACTTCACTCTGAGAGTAAAATGTACCCTTGTAGGCATCGTTCTAGGAACGATGGAAGGAACCAATATTTCAACGAGAGTGGTTCAACGAGGATTAGGGGAAGGCGCCTACCTTTCGAGATCTCAAGAAAAAATCACTAAGCATTCTCTATCTCACTCTCTTTACTTACCGCATTTACTTACCGTTTGAGTAGTGTGATAGGTTGTTCTTTGATTCCTTTTGTGACTATTATGCTAGTGCATGCTTGTTGTTATTTCTTTATCACTAGCATTGTTAGAGGTCTTGGCCTACTAGAATTGTTTAGGTTTGCTTCCGTTGTGATCGAGTCTTATAGTTTTAGTTCATAGCGAAATTAGAGCTATAAGTCCACTAAATCAACCCTCTTCTCGGTGTCCTTGATCCTTACAGTAAGTCCCTATCACAACAATTTGTTTGTTGAAACAAATGTGTACGAATGATGTAATTATCTTGTTTGCCTCAATAGGGCGCCGATGGCGGTCCTTGCTGGTCCTGTTCCCGCGTCGGGGAGCGGGTCAGCGGTTGGCGGAGGAGGGTCAGATCTCCCGACGGCGGCAGCTGAAGAAGCTTCACAGCCTCTTTCGATTGCCCCACTGTGTCCAAATCCTCCACCGCACAGTTCATCGGCGAGTGCGCCATCTTGTGGAGAAGTTTCGCAGCCTCTTCCGCCCCAGGATGCGCCGGCCGACTTGCTAGTCACTGAAGAAGTTTGGCATCCTCTTCCCTCATGTGGTGACGTAGAGGGTCGGGAGGAGGCTGCTGCTGACGAAGCAACTCAACCTCCCTCGATTGCGGGGGCTGAGGGGATGACGTCGCGGCGGTCGGGGAAGGTGATCAAGCGTCAGCCCTGACTGCCGCAACTAAGGGGTGCAGAGGGCACCAAGCCCGCCCTCTGCGAGGTAGCCGTCGAACCCGGCCCTGACTGGGACCGCCGAGGGTCTGGCTGAGGCGAGCAGCAAGGCGGCGAAGGCGGCTGCCGTGTCGGAGGCCGAGGTTGCGGCCGTCGGGACCTCGGCTCCCAACCGTTGTGGGTCGAACGCGGTGGACCCCCCACCTGGTGAAGTGGTGGCACAGGCCCTGGGCTACTACGACCACCAGGTGAGCGGGGTTCGGAAGATCGTTTATTCGGTCGACTCATCTCTGAGCATATTGCTCAACGAACTGGCCAAGTGCTAAGATATTCTCAAGGGTCCCGGTCTGCATGAAGCTCAGGTAAGTCGTAATTGATTTAGGAGTTCATTAATGCGAACCTTCGTTATGCGCAACACTTAATTGTGCCGTTTGTAGGAGATCCTCTTCCAGTCGCTGGGTCAGCCCCCGAGTGACCCGAGTTGGAGGCGGAGGTCGAAAACCTTCGTCGGGAGCTGGGACAGGCTCGGGCTGGTCAGGACATGTTGACGAGGGACGCTCTTTGTCTCCATCAGGAGATCAAGGCCGCACAGGTGTTAGCTTCATGACCATTTAAGCCCCTCAAAAGTATTAATGATTTTGTTGATTGAATGAGAATCGTGAACTAACTTGTTGGATGTAGGTTCGTCAACACTATTCTCCACTTCTTCGTGTTGGCTGCTTCAAGGTTGTTCGGAACCCTGGCATGTTTTTCTAGGAAGGAGCTGGTCCAAGGCGAAGGATGATCTAGAGCCATGTGTGGCTTAGTTTTTAGGCCCCTAAGTCTACAGGAAACACCAGTACTATTAAGAAGGTTCGGGTCACTCGTCTCGATTTTACAAGAATTAGAGAGTATGGATGCTTTAGGTTCTATAAGAAACTTAAGTGATCAGTGGAAGCTTGAAGATGTCAAAAGTTGCAGCGGGAAGCTACAAGATTTTGAAGAAGCCAAGTTTCTGCAATTGTTCTGGCACCGAACAGTTCGCTGTGGGTCAAAGCCAGAAGTCTAGAGAAGATGTTTTCTGAAGACTGAGAAGAGGAAGTTACCAGACAGTTCGACAAAGTCATAGGACAGTCCGGTGAGTGCAAGTGATCAAAGTTCAGAAAGAAGTGCCCTCTGGAGAGTCAAGAGGAGTAGTCACCGGGCAGTTCGGTGATCCCAGAAACTGAAAACCAGAAGAGGTGTCTCTGAAAATTCAAAAAGGAATGTCACCGGACAGTTTGATGATGGTATGAACCAGACAGTCCAGTATCACAAGGAATGGATTCCACAGAGAATGTTGTCTGCAAGTTGAAGACCAAGTGTTACTGGACAGTCTGGTGGTCCTAGTCATCGACTGCAAAAGGCAGTCAGCTTTTTAACAACGGCTCTTAATAGTTGTTTTAGGGCGTAAGGTCTATTTAAACCGTTGGGGGAGCTGTTGTGGAGGTTGCTCGTGGCCAGAATAGTCAGAGATCATTTGTGAATAGCCAAAGGTCACCAAGGAGTGCACAAGAAAGCTTCTAGTGAGATCTTGAGTGCTTGTGAAGAGTAGCAAAGAGCATTCATATATTTCTAGAGCTTGTGAGGCTGAGAGAAGTGTCCTTGACTTGTTACTCTTGGTCTATGGCAGCTTAGACGGGTTAGGCATTGTTGTCCGAGCTTCCAAAGTTTTGTGGAAGAAGACATCAAGTTTGTGATGGTTTCAGGTTCTCCGCTCAAAGGAGACACCAAAAATGAGCACCTGAGCCTTGGAGGCTTGCTTTATTGTTTGCTACGGCTGAGGCGCCAGTGACTTCACTTCAAGAGTGAAGCGTAACTTTGTGAGCATCGTTCCGAGAATGACAGGAGGAACCAAGACTCCGACGGGAGTGGTTCAACAAGGATTAGGGAAAGGTGCCATCCTTTCGAGACCTTAGAAAAAATCGCTGAACATCACTTTCATCCTTCTCTTTACTTACCGTATTTACCTTTTGTGAGTAGTGTGATAGGTTGCTTGGTTGTATCTTTTGGTGGCTCTTGTGCCTGTTTGCTTACTAGTTTGATAGGTTGTTTTGCTCTTTATCTTCTTGTGCTTGATTGTTTTCTAGCTTGTTTTACTCTAGCTTAGTCCTTGCTTGCTAGGAGCGGCGATGAAACTCACGTACGACAGTTGAGATTAGAGGTGAGCTTGTTCCTAAACATATTTCTTCCTTGCTTTGAGAATAGATTGCTACCTAATAACTTTATCATGATTAAAAATATTGGAGAGGGTCGAGGGAAGAATGAAAAAGGACATGGAGATGCTCAAGATTAGCAATGGACGTTCGACAGCGGAGGAGATTCAAACAACTCGGGTTCAAGTCTGACTCGGACTCCAGGAGTAGCCTGCACTAAAACAGATACTCCGGTCTCATATGAGCTCCGTTTTGGACGTTCTAGATATGGATAGAAAGCTAAGGAGATAAGCTTTCCAACGGATCTAGTCACGTGTCATAATACATCCTACATCTCTAGGAATCGCTGAAACAAGATGACATATAAAAACTACCTTAGTGTTAGAACACTATCTTTTGGTCTTTGTGCCGTGTATCTTTTCTATACCTATTAGTATTAGGGTTTGCCCCCATGGTCATCTTAAACTCTATATAATTAGTAGTCGCCATCATTAGGGTTAGGTTTTGATTAGTTTTTATTTGTTATAAACAGTTTCATCGTTTGACGGTTTGTTGGTTTTCCAACTTCGTGATTTAATTTAAATTTCACAATTGAGTTGCATTCTTCCTTGTATTTGCTTGTGTTCTTCGATTCGCTGGGTGGGATTAGCTTTTTTGGCGAGGTCAATCGTGTGGGCACGGTTGATAACTAGAGGAGGAGTGGTGCTACGATTGCGAGGTTCAAATCGTGTTGATTTGAGGCCGGATCAATTGTGTGTCGCATCTCCACCAAATCGAGAGTTACCACAACCTAACGGAAAATCGGGAACCATGTACATATCAAGTTGGTTGCTAGTTTTACTAGAATTTAGGTAGAGCAAGAAAATGACCTAGTAGTGTTAGTGCCCGATTCAACCCTCTTCTTGGTCACTGGATCCTTACAGCGGGAGGAGGCCCGGGCGGCTTAGGAGAAGGCCCAGGCGGCCCAAGAGGAGAAGAGGAGGGGCTCCGCCGATCTTGCTGCTGCCGTGCAGACTGCTCCAGTAAGTTACCTGTTGTCTTGGTTTCTTTCTCGTTGTCTTCATCTCTAGGAGCCGTGGATTGAGGTCGGTCATTCTGCTCAGAGCTCCAGGAGCGGTTGAGCCACACGAACACGGAGGTGCAGGCCCCCGTGGGTCGGCAACTCTCTGTCGAGGCGGGTCGGCAGAAAGACGTGGCTGACCTCAAGATGGCCGAGGAGGACAGTGAGCAAGCTGTCAACCTTCGGGTCATCACCAACGCAACCCGTGTGGCGGCGGAGGACGAGGCCGCCAAACTTGCCGCGGAGCTAGTGAAGCTGCAGAGGTCTTCCGGCGAGGAGATGGCCCATGTGCAGCAGGAGCTGGTTGACGCACACGCTGCGGTCGGGGTCGTCAGTGAAGAGTGCGACGGTACGTACCTTTGGAGCACTTTGTTAAGTTTAGTGCCAAGATGGGGTCAGCTGTTGACTCTTATCACTTTGCAGCTGCGGTTTGTGATTTCCGAAGCCTGAGGTCGGTCGCCCGCCGCATGCTTCGATTGGTCTTCGTCGGGGTGACCGAGGACGACGTCTGGACGAAGTACGCCGAGCATGTGCTGGGGCAGCTTCTCGGGCTTATCGCTGCCACACTGGTCGGCGCTTTGGAGGACGGAAGCTCACTGGCCCTGGTGCTGACCGTGTCGCACTACTGGCAATCGATCTTGCGCGCATCTCCAAGGGGTTCGCTGTGGATACCTCGGATGAAGAGATCGCGCGCTTGACGACCGAAGTGCGGTTTCAGGCGAGGGAGCTTTGCTCCGGATTCCAGGCAGGGAACTTCGTGCAGGTGCGGTTCGGGTCGATGCCGGGGCGACCTCAAGACTCTCGGCGACCGCCCCGAGCTTCGTAGGCGTTAGGTTTTCCTTGTAATGCTTCTTGTATGTAAATAAGAATTTTGCACTTTGGCGTTATGAATGACCAAGTTTTTGACCCTCTTTTGTGCTTTCGTAGTGTTTCGTACTTAACGTTTCTCGTAATCTGTTGGGCTTTGATCAAGCGAGTGGGTCGGGTATAGCTCGTAGGGTCGAGTGTCAAGCTCGTACATCCGTACAGCGTCACTAGCTCCGGGTCGTTGATCGTTATCTGCAAGGAAAACTTAAACGAGAGCGCTCATATTCCACTTAACACGTTGGACGGTCACCCGCAAACTCGGTGCGGGTCGAGGAGTCGGGCCCGAGGAAACGAAAAGGAGGCGCGGAGCCTTGGAACAAAAGACTAAGGCACCGAGCCTTAGAACGAAAAACTGAGACACAGAGCCTGAGAGCGAAAGGCGGAGGGTCAGACATTCTGACCCTTAAGCAGGGGACACTGGTAGTAGCCCTCGGGCAGTGAAGGGCGACCGGGTCGGCTGCGCTTCGTCGTCCAAATAGTAAGTAGAAGAGCGAGAGGTGCATACAAAACTTAGTTGATTTTATTATGAATAGAATCGACATAGTTTCTCGATGTTCCAAGCACTGCCTAGCTCCCTGTCGCTCTCGGTAGGAACCGGGCCTTAGAACTCGCTTGATTACATGCGGCCCCTCCCACGAGGGAGACAACTTATGATGGTCGGTCTTGAGCTGGACCCTCTTGAGTACAAGATCTCTTACGTTGAAGGCCCGACCCTTGACGCAGCGAGCGTGTAGACGTCGTAGAGCCTGCTGGTACTTGGCCGACCGTAGAATGGCGACGTCGTGCGCCTCGTCCAGCTGATCCAGGGCGTCCTGTCGCATTGCTTCTAACCTCTACTCGTCGTAGGCTCGAACCCTCGGAGAGTTGTGGTCAAGGTCGGTCGCCTGTCTGAAGTAGTCGTCGATCTGGGGCTTCAAGCCCTGGAGAACCATCTCGGTAGCGCGCTCGACCTGACTGTTAGTCCTCGGGTGGGCCGCGGAGGCGAAGTCAAGTCGGATGTGGTACTCCTCACAAAATTTCTGGAATCACTGACCGATAAACTGCGTGTTGTTGTCGGTGATGATGGAGTATGGGACTTCGAATCGGCAGATGATGTCGTGGAAGAATTCGACCGCTCGGCCGGCGCTGATGTAGGGCACCGGTTTGGCCTCAATCTACTTGGTGAATATATCGACAGTGACGAAGAGGTGGGTGAAGCCCCCGATAGCTTTTCAGAAAGGCCCAAGGATGTCGAGCCCTCAGACCGCAAAGGGCCATGTGATTGGGATCATCTGGAGCTCTTGGACTAGCATATGCATCTCGCGGGCGTAGAACTAGCAGTCTTTGTATGAACGGACGAGCTACTCGGCGTCGAAGACCGCAGTGGGCCAGTAGAACACCTGGAGGAAAACTTTCCCAACTAGAGTCCTCTGGGCAGCATGGTGACCGCAAATGCCCGAGTGGATATCTTCGAGGAGATGCAGACCCTCCGCCTAAGAGATGCAGCGTTGGAGGATGCCACTGGTGCTTCTCTTGTGGAGTTCATTGTCGATAATGTCGTAGGCTTTGGCTTGGCAGGAGATTCACCTGGCTTTGTTGGTTTCGGCCGGGAGAGTGTCGTCTTGGAAGAAGGGGAAGATATCTTGGGATCAGTCGGGGATGATGGCCATAACTTTCGGCTCCGAGGTCGAGGTCTGCTCGCTGACTGCCGCCTCGACCTTGGGGTCAGTGGTATCATCTTTGAGCTTGATGGTCAGTTCGGAGATGATTTCGAGGAGGATGTAGTCGAGGACCGGATCTCGCCCTGAGGCCATCCTGGCCAGGTCAGCTGCTTCGTTGTCTTGACGTAAAACGTGATGGAGCTCGAGCCCGTCAAACTTGTCTTCGAGCTTACGAACTTCTTAGTAGTAGGCGTCCATCTTCGGGTCTCGGCAGCTTGATACCTTCATGATTTGATTAACGAGGAGCTCGGAGTCGCCCTTAACGTAGAGCTGTCAAAAGCCGAGGGTGATGGCCATTCGAAAGCCGTGAAGCAGGGCTTCATACTCGGTAGCATTGTTGGAGGCTCAGAAATGAGTTTGTAGCACGTTTCAGAACTTGTCACCCTTTGGGGAAACGAGGATGATGCCAGCCCCCAAGCCCTTCAGCTTACAGGAGCCGTCGAAGAACATCGTCCAGTGCTCGAGGTCGGCAGCGGTCGGCCCATCTTGAGCCTCCGTCCACTCGACAATGAAGTTGGTGAAGGTTTGGAATTTGATGGCTTGGCGAGATACGTAGGTGATGTCATGACCCATGAGCTCCATAGCCCACGTGCCGATCCGCCTGACCGCATCCTTGCCGTTGATGATCTCCCTGAGTGAAAAGCTTGTCACCACCCGGATGGAGTGGCTGTTGAAGTAGTGACGCAGCTTACGATTGGTGATGAGGATGGCGTAGAGTAGCTTTTCCACTTGGGTGTATTGGGTCTTGGCGTCAGTTAGCACCTCGCTGATAAAGTAGACGGGCCGTTTGACCTTCAGGGCCCGACCCTCCTCCGAACGCTCGATGACGAGAACGACGCTGACGACCTTTGTGGTTGCGGAAATGTAGACGAGCAGTGGTTCACTAGGGGTCCGCGAAGTCAGAACCGACGGGGTTGATAGCGAAGTCTTGAGTTGCTCAAACGCCTCCTGGGCCTCGGTGGTCCAGGTGAAGCGGTCGGATTTGCACAGGAGTCGGTACAACGACATGGCCTTCTCGCCGAGTCGAGAGATGAAATGGCTTAGCGCCACCAGGCACCCGGTAAACTTCTGGACCCCCTTGACGTTGTTGATGGGGCCAAGGTTGCGGATGACGGTGATATTCTCAGGGTTAGTCTCGATGCTGCGCTCGAAGATAACGAATCCAAGTAGCTTGCTAGAGGGGACAGCGAAGATGCACTTCTCGAGGTTGAGCTTGACGCAGTACCTTCAAAGGTTGGCAAATGTCTCCTGCAGAGCTTCAATGAGGTTGGCAGCTTGCCGAGTCTTGATGACGATGTCGTCGATGTAGACCTCTAGGTTTCGACCCAACTGGTCGTGGAAGCACTTCTGCATGCAGCGCTGATACGTGGCGCCGTCATTTTTGAACCCGAACGGCATGGTGCTGTAGCAAAAGGAGCTGAATGGCATGATGAAGGACGTGATCAGCCGGTCAGAGTCGCGCATAGAAATGTGATGGTACCCAGAGTACGCGTCAAGGAAACTAAGAGTTTCGCAGCCAGCGGTGGAGTCGACCACCTGATCTATGAGTGGAAAGGAAACAGATCCTTTGGGCATGCTTTGTTGAGACTCGTATAATCAACGCACAATCTCCATTTTTCATTCTTTTTCTCGACCATTATAAGGTTGGCTAGCCACTCGGGGTGGTAGACCTCTTGGATAAACTTGGTGTTTAGCAGCTTGGTGATCTCTTCTCTGATGGCTCGACGCTTCTCGTCGTCAAAATGCCAGAGTCATTGCTTCATCGGTTGGGACCCGAGAATGATGTTGAGGGAGTGCTTGGCGACCTCCTTCGAGATGCCCGGCATATTAGAGGGTTCCTAGGTGAAGACGTTTCGATTTCGGGCAAGTAAGTCGAGAAGCGCGCTTTTCTATTTGTCGAAGAGTGCTGTCCTGACCCTGGACTTCTTGGTCGGATCGGAGGGGTCAAGGACGATGGCCTTGGAGTCGTTGGCGGGTTTGAAGAACGTAGAGGTTGATGGCTTGGAGTCGAGGGCCAGGGCCGACCCCTTGGTCTTGCGGATCTCGTTAAGCTCGATCGACTCTGAAAGGGTGACGGCCAGCTTGAAGCTTTCCTGCTCATAGGCGAGCACGTGTTTGAAGTGGGATGCCACGGTGATGACGCCCTTGGGCCCTAGCATCTTCAGCTTGAGGTAGATGTAGTTTGCGACGGCTATGAACTTGGCGTAGCAAGGTCAGCCGAGGATGGCATGGTATGTGCCGATGAAGTCCAAGACCACGAAGGGGAGCTTATCGGTCCTGCAATTGACGCGGTTGCCAAAGGTAACCGGGAGGGTGATTTGCCCCAGGGGTATAGCACGATCCTCGGAGATGACTTCATGGAAAGGAGTGTAGTTCAGACAGATGTCGAACTCCGAGAGCTTTATGGCCTTGAAAGTGTCGACGTAGAGGATGTTGAGAGCACTGTCGCCATCCATGAAGATCTTGGAGAGGCGCGTGGTGCTGATGATGGGGTTTAGCACCAGGGAGACGCCCTGGCTAAGGCATGTGGTCGTGGTGGTCGGATCTGTCGAAGGTGATGGGTGCCTCGGACCACTTCAAGTAGGTCGGGACGGTGTTTTTGGCGATGTTGACATCTCGCCAGGTCTGCTTCTGTTGGCGCGAAGACTCATGGGCCACCGACCCACCGAAGATCATGACGCAGTCTTTCGGCTCGAGGAAGGCAGTGTAGTTGTTGCCTTCGACGTCCTTTGCTGGAGGATCAGGACGTGGAGGCTAGCGGGAGTCGGGGCGAAAGTTACCACTGAAGAACTGCTTCATCAGGTAGCAGTCTCCGAGCGTGTGCTTGACAGGGGTCGAATGGTTGGTGCAGGGCTTGTCGAGCAGCTTCTCGAAGTGGTTGTTGTGGTCGGCAGGTTCCTTTGCTTGGAGTCAGGGCTGTCGCTCGGTGACACCAACGAACTCGTCGTTGCTTTTCCTACACTTCTTGGGTCTCTTGCTGCTCGAGCCGCCTCCAGACCGTCAGTTGAGGCATCGTTTGGAGCGGTGGTCGGACTTGTGGTCGGGCTTGGACTTCTCCTTGTCCTTGCCCCGATCCCGGTCAAAATTGGCTTGGACAGCTTCCTTCCCGATGGTGAAGGTGGTGGCGATGTCGAGGAGGGCACGGGCCGTCCGAGGGTTTTTACACCCCAGCTTGTGGATGAAAACCTTAGAGGTCATGCCGCAGGTGAAAGCGTTGATGACGTTGGTGTCGCTCACGTCGAGCAGCTCGTTATGTTTGCGCGAGAAACACTGGATGTAGTCTCAAAACGACTCGCCCAACTTCTTCTTGCAATTCTTCAGAGCCCAGGAGTTACTTGGCCGAGTGTAGGTCCCCTAGAATTTGCCGACGAAGATGCGCTGAATGTTGGACCAATCGTGGATGCTGTCCTCGAGAAGGTGCTCAAGCCACCCCCTAGCCAAATCGGACAGAAAGAGTGGCAGGTATTGGATGGCAAACAGGTTGTCCACACCCCTAGCTCTGCAGGCGAGGCGATAGTCTTCGAGCCAGTGGGTAGGGTTGGTCTTATCGGAGTACTTGATGACGTTGGTCGATGCGCGGAGTCTTTGCAGAAACTTTGCTCTGCAGATCTACGTTCTGAACGCCCGAGACCCAACCTCGTCAGGGCTAGGACTCTGGGGATGGTCGTAGCTGTGCCGCCGGTCATGGTGATCGGGAGTTCGTTCGCTCCTGGACTCAGCGTAGCGCTTGCTCCGGGCCTACCTTCTGGTATCAATGGTGTGGCGCATGTCATGGTGCTGCCCGAGGCGCTGACGAATAGATCTAGCCGACAATGGAAGGTCTCGTACCTCGGTCCAACCGCCGTGGCTGTTGCGTGCCAGGCATCGTCGGTCAGCGCGTGGTCGTTGGCTGCTACGGACCTCGAAGTGTTGCGACCGGAGTGACGGTTCTGGTTGTTGAAGCGCGCCATGGAGGTAGACGATCATAGGTCTCCTTAAGCATGGGGTTGTCAGGCGTGGCGGACTCGTTGAGGACGTAGGTCGCGGCTGCCAGGTTCTCGAGTGGGTTGTCGAAGACGGGGGTGTCACTGTCCATGATCTGCTGGTAGGTGGACCGCGCTCGCGTTCGAGCGCCCACGCTCATTGCGGCAGCTTCTTGCCCGAAGTATTGACCTCGACAGCAACAGTTTTGTGCCGAAGGGCCTGCTCGACGATGGAGAGCACGCGCTGACGTGGATAGGTGTCACCGTCCAGAGTTTTGTCGGGAGTCATTTCCTCCACGACCTTGGTAGCTTGTTGAAAGCACTCCCGAGCCGAGTTGTGACCTAGCACCGTGTGAGCTTGACGATAACGGGCCGCGCGTCGCTTGCGCAGGGCCTGAAGATGAAGCTCGCCTCCTTGATCAGCGACAAAATCCAGGCTCTCGAAACGAAAGGCCTGGCCGGCGGTGAAGACTGGGACGCGCCACGATCGACCATCACGAGCGATGGCAACCGTGAAGCTCCCAAAACGAATGTGAGAGATTGAAGTCTCTCCCATCAGAGCGAAAATCGAAGCCATCGAAAGCGGCAAAGTGAAAACGCAGCACGAAAACCCTCTTTCTGACGCGCCAACTGTCGATTTTTTGACCACCGGCACAGTAAAATTTACGTAATCGTAGAGGGATTTAATGCGCTCTTCGTATCGATATAGCCTAGTCTACGAGAGACTAAAGAGTTAGCCTGGTTTGGGCCACCACGGCCTACATTCAGGAGGAGAGAGTGGATCGTATAAGCTCGAAACGAGGCTACAATGGCGGAAGGGCCCTAGCACGCGTATGTGGGTGTGTGTGTATGCGATGACTCGAACTAACTGAACCTGTCGAATGAGGCCCCCAGTACCCTTTTTTATAGGGGTCGGACCGGGGTTACAAGACTTTGGTGTCTACGAAATCAGGCGGTCCCCTGACAGGTGGGGCCATGTTATTTTGCGAAGTTGATCCTCTGGCGTCTGCTGGTGCCGGAGCAGCGCGATGTCCTTCGATCGTCCTTTGTCCATCGTAAGGGGACAAAGGTTACTTTGCCATTTAGCTTTACCGCTCGTTGGACTGCTTTTCCCTTCTGCTGGCTTGCTTTACCTCCTGTGAGGTTGCTTTACCTTCCGTTCTACAGTGTTAGAAATCGTTGCGCTTGTCAGGGGTGGTTGTTGAGGCAGTGACCGACCCTGGGGTCGGACGCGTAAGGCGGTTCCCATCCGATGTCGTGGGCAGGTCCCACTGTCAGTCAGGCTCGGCCGCGGGGCCAAGTTTTCGAGTAACCCCGACCCTTAAGAGGTCGGGTTTTTGCGTGGTGGAGTCTTCGGTGAGTCGTTACATCGGCCCATGAGCCTAAGTCCTTCGTTGGGCTTCCATATGATCCTAGGGCAGCAGACACCCAAGGTATATGATCCCGACAAAATATTTTTCAAAACGTTTGGCAAAACGGCTTCTATTATGCTCCCAATGTATAAATGAGTAAAGAATCTATGAAAAGCAACATTTTTAATGCTTTTGCCTCCTAATACAAATTAGAAAAGTGATTTTGGAGGAGGGAACATAGAAGCACTTCTCTTAAAACTGTTTGGTAGAATAATTGTAGACAGAAGCACCTTTAGAATATGCCCTAAGTATACCACCAAAGGGCATTTGGAATGTGGAAATTTTCCTAATTTTTATTTTAAAAAATAAATTGATTCTTGTAAAAATTTTGTGAAATTTCTACATTTCAAATAGAGCCTAAAATAGAAAATACCTACTTCATCTGCTCCTAAATTGATGAATATTGTATAGTTTGTTATAATTACTTTATCATTAAAGTTATTTGAATCACAATTTATAATTTTTTATATTTGAATTAATTTTTTGAATAAAATGAATAGTCAAAGTTAATATTACAAGCCAAAAGTGATAATAATTTAGAAAGGAAGGGAATACGTAGTACCCTCCAGAGCTGATTGATTATATCACATAAACGCCTGGATCAGATTGCATCAGGTTCGCGTGCTTTGGCTGCGTTGCAAGCAAAACTTTTTCAGTGGAACAAACTAAAACGAGACAAAAGTAGTTTAGAGACGAATTAGCTTCTAATACCTTCGTTTCAAAATATAAGTATTTTTAAATTTGCTTAAAGTTAAATTCTTCTAACTTTTATTAATAATATCTAATGAATTATATAATTTTTTAATATAAAAAATATTTTTTAATAAAAACTTATTTCACGATGAATTCAAAAAGTATAATTTTTATATGATAAAATATTATTAGTTTTTTATTATTTATAATCAAAATGATAAAAATTTAACTTTATCTAAATCTAAAAATACTTATTTACAAAGAATGGAGTATTTCAAGCTGAGGGTGTATCTTCTTCACAGTTTCAGAGCAAATGACGAGTGGCACACAGCGCCTGGATTATCTGATGCAAACTAAGGTGACATTTCCTAGCTGACAAGCCGGACATGCGAGCCCCACGTGAGAGAACGTCACCTGCCAAGTCAGCCCGTGGCAACACAAGTCCAGTGGCTCTCCGTCTCCACGGTGAACTTAGGCCACCTAATGATGTCAATTTTTTATATGGGCCACCTCAGCATACCAATGAAAAAAAGATGAAGAAATGCATGATCATCCCATCTTATTTGTATATGAACATACTTTTCCTTTTTTAATTGATATCGTTGTTGACTTTAATCATTTATTTTATTAAAAAAATAATAAATTTCATAAATTTTAATATAATTTAATTTATCATTAGAGTTATTTAAATTGCAACTTAAAATTTTACACATTCAAACAAATTTTTTAAATAAAACAAATCAAAGTTAAATTTAAAAGTAAAAAAAACAGAGAAAGTACTGATCAAGGAATCACACGGTGGAGCTATAAGTAATTCCACTGTGCTGATATATTCTACGGGGGCTACAAAATTTACTCCATCTGAGGTATTTAGATCTCACTTTCATCACTCAGTGAATAAATAGCAAAATCCGGTATACATATCAGTGGGGCTCATAACAATTACGGCTGGCAATGGCGACAAATCACTTTCTGTAAATAGCATGCTGTTGATGTGCTACGGGCATATCTATCAGGGGCTGGGGCGGATGCTTTGGCTACCACTCGTGCACCTCTACGCTGCAACTGGCTCACTTACAGAACTCGAAACACCTGAATTAACCTGTCCAAGAAAAAGAAAAATGGCACAAGGTTATTGATAAGTTTCTCCCTGAAGATGAAACCAAGGTTCGTAGATTTTCTCGGCTCCTGGTTGCAGATGCTTATTCTTAAAAAGAAAACTGTAAGGGCAGTCTTACCCCCAGGGCTGTTTTTTTTTTTTTTTTTTGGGTTATTGATACGTTTAGCCCAATGGTATCTATGCAAAGGGTATACAGGTTTAATACCTTGGCAGCCTTGAAAAGCTCGTCCAAAACCTCAGACAAGGTTGGATGCGCATGAACAACAAAGTTGATATCCTGGATGATGCAAATGGTTATGTGCAAAATAGAGCTTTAATACAAATATCACAGAAAAGAAGAATTGCTTACTTGCACCCGAGTTCCTAGTGCAATGGCATTTGATGCCTCATGAATGAGGTCGGCAGCATGCAAACCCAAAATGTGAACCCCAAGAATTTCTCCAGTGTCAGGGCGGTAAATCATCTGCAGCAAAAAGAGGGTACAAGTATTGTCATGTTATAGAATAAGGGTAATGCAACCAGTTCTACACCTTAGCACCCATTGTGGCTCCCCAATGCATCTACGAGATAAGTTAAATTTAGTGACAATCAGGAAGCAGGATTGGATTACCTTAGCAAGTCCATCTCCTTCATTCTCCGCAAGAGCTTTTGTGTTAGCTTTGAAGCTGGTCTTAACAACACTTACTTCGAATCCTTCCTTATCTGCCTTTTCTCTAGCTTGTGGCTGCAAAAGTTAATAGCGCTTTCGTTAGGGGATTTTTTTAAAGTGCTTGTTTGCTATGACAAAAACACTGAATTGATTTTACTACAAAAATAAACATAAGACTTCTAGACTACTACTTTTCCTACAGGAAAATTTATAAGTAGCCTACTCATACCACAATAAACAAGCAGATTTCCTTGCACAGTGCAGAGGGTATCAAGACCCTGTTTGATTCTGCTTATAAGCAGCTTATCCATGAAAATAAACAAGAATCCCACCCAAACACTTTGCTTATTTCTACGAGAATATGATTTTCTGGTAAACAACTTCACCGATTTTTACGAGAATCGAAAAGTGAGAATAGATAAAATCTTCATGGTGGGAATAATAAGATTTTCTGGTGAGCACTTCTCCAATAAGCAGAAACAAACAGCCCAAGATTGGACAAATAGATTCGACTTACCTCTGTCAACCCAACCATACTGATCTCGGGATGAGTAAAACAAGCAGCAGGGATGCTTAGATGGTTTAGGATGTTATCCTTCCCGCAGATTTGCTCCACAACTACATTCAGATGAGCAACACTACTGTAAAAATAGCTACATCTACATTGATTAGCAGCAGGATGCATAAAGCAAGAAAATTATTTACCTGAGATTCCTTGTGCACTGGCTGCATGAGCAAGCATGAGCATACCATTGGCATCTCCAATACAGTACAAATTTGGAACCTACCAATTAATGTTTTTGTGAAACATGGTCATGAGATATTCTTGTTGAAAATAAGAAAATAGTAACAGCGGTATGTATGTATCTAGCATACTGCATTGCCATCTGCATCCATAACTTGCATGCGTTCATCAACAGGGACAAAACCACGTTGTGTAACAACATTGACCTGAAGAAAATGTGTATTTTATTGTCAAAAAGAAAATGTTTAAAATGTATGCGCGTCATACTTAAGTTTGATGCCTCTAATAGTGATCATTATCAAGTGCTTACATTTTCCAAGCCAAGTCCTTTGGTGAATGGTGCCCTTCCAGTAGCTATAAGTGCAGCATCCACCTGTGGATGCAAAAAATTCATTTTTCAAAGTAAAGTAATCCACCATAAAATAGCATTAGGAATACTTTATATTATACTATGAATAAAATCCATGAGATAAACAAAGTTTTAGCCAATTAAGGCCAACCAAAATATATTCTGGGCATCCATGAATATTCTGTATCAGAATTAGGGAACTAGAAAAATGCCCAAAATCAAACTCTAAATTCTGCTTATACTATACTGAGTTACTGACATATGTTTGGACATAGCAGTTTGGATAACTTATAAATATTTGTCTTACACAGGCTGAAAACATGTGTTTAACAGACATCATAGTGATCAAAATAGCCAAAAAGTATGCTGAAACTATCAGAAGAACTGAAGGGGGAGAAAAAAATCTACCATCTTACCTCCAGTGTTTCCTTGTGTTCTTTCGTCTTAGCATCAATTAACTCGATCAAAACAGGTTTACCGTCCTTTGCTGGGGTAATCTAGCCACAAGAAACTTCAAGGTATAAATAATAAAACAGTGCCCATAGATGCCATTTAACTAAAACAGCCTCAAATGATGAAGTAAACCTTGCTTGCAAAGACACCAGTGTGATAGTCAATTTTTCGAGGATTTATAAGAATCCTCTGGGCCAATTTTGCAATCTCAGGATCAAAACCAGGCATTAATTGATCAAGAGCTTCAACGAAGGTAACCTGTTAATCAAAAGTGATATGAGAGAAGACGAAACTTATCTAGTGAAAACAATGTTCGATTTACTATATTGGATAAGTAATCATTGCAGTTGATCCTCAAAATCCGACTACGCAATGATGTCAAACCTGATCACCACAAATTGCTCATAGCATTAGCATCACCCGTTCAGCAGACTCAGGAAACATGGAAAAGTTATGATATGCAAACAAGACTATTTCTAGTATGGCACTTTCCATGCTTGAACTCAATCTGTCCAAAACCAACTACAAGGATTAGGGGGAGAATTGAGATAATCCTTGTATAATTTTGTCCTGTCACTTATGGAATGGTAGTTCCCAACAAAGGTTACATGGACTATGCATGAATTCACCCCCATCACCTAAATGTAAGGAACTAATGAATCCCAGTTGATAAATAAAATAAGCTACTGTGTTTGAATACAAAAGGTTTTTTGTATGACGGAATAATAGTCCAATAAAGATACCAACTAGCCTCTGCATACAGTATATAGGAGTATCTAACTGCCATTTTTGTCACACACCTTGGATAACACGAAAAAAGTTGGTAGAAAGCAGCTGCTAAGGCTGATTAGCTACTTGCTTAAAGGTTAAGTGGAGAAACCATCATCACAAATGCCTAGCCCAACTTGTTTAGGACTAAAAGGCTTTGTGGTTGTGTGGATAAACCATCACAAATACTGTACTGGGGGGGGGGGGGGGGNNGGGGGGGGCATTCTAATGTACATGAGGTAGGCACTATGCTTCCCAATTATGCTGCTGTTTGGTTATAGCTTATTTGGCATTTAACTAAAATTCATTAGTACAGTATCTCTTATTTTTTTACTAGTAAGTATCACGGTGATATTAACTGAAGAAACAATTTAAGTACTATAATAGCAACATGTTTTTAATTGTAGCATGGAAGTGAAAATATAAAAAGGTTTGGTATAATCTTGTTAAGTGACCTATAGCTAGCACTAATGTATGCCAGCAGCGCCACAATAATATTATTGAATATTTTTTATTATTTGCCAATGCCTAGTTGTATATGAATAAATACATAGTAATATCATCCACATAACATAGTATCTCTTATTGGTTGTCTCTGGAGATTCTGGACACCAACTGCATAACTTTCACAATAACAAGTGAAACCATGTGCCATTTATACACGATAAAGAAACATATGTTAAACTAGCATCCAATACAAGCTTGTCCTAAGCATCTATATAAGGCAATCATGCATTACAATAACCATTATGTACCTCACTTCCCAGAGCCGTGTATACATCACTGAATTCAAGTCCAATGTAACCACTTCCAACAATAGCAATCCAGTCAGGCACTGACTCAAGTTTTAGTGCATGATCACTAGTGAACACAGTTTTACCTACAATAAAAGCAGGAAAACATCCAGAAGTCTATTACCAGAACAGTACAAGAAAGGAAAGAAAAAAGAGGGAATAGATGATAATAATAGACTGCGTATGCAATATACATATGGAAAAGAAAAATAGAGGGAATAGTAAATCATACACTGCATATGCAATATACGTATGATTAAGCATCAAAACTAGGAGCACTTGATATAGGTGCATTTGCACTATATATGTTGCAATGTTAAGATATAGTTCAACAGCGGGACTCCCTTTTCTCCTGTAGTTCTTCCCAAATCCCCTTGGTTCATTTATTGAATTTAGAGGATGCTGGGAGAAACCAAAGAGCAATAATACAATCATTCAAAAGGACAACTGGTAGTTTGATTTCTGTTATCATTTTTAGTCAGTCATAATTGCAACATAACAGAAAGCACCTAGAAAGTGAACTCCACATTTCCATATCTAGTTTGATGCACTCCTGTAGTGATTGTCAGCAAATAGACTACTATGTAAACTTCTAAAAATTGAAATCACACAATATTACTGCAAAAAAAATATATTGAACAGTGAAGATGGTTTATTTGCTGTACTCAAAATCCTTTCAGCAAACTAGTAACGTGTAACATTT
Source organism: Zoysia pacifica (assembly GCA_001602315.1). Lineage (NCBI taxonomy): Eukaryota > Viridiplantae > Streptophyta > Magnoliopsida > Poales > Poaceae > Zoysia > Zoysia pacifica. The sequence continues at coordinate 272,522 of BCLH01000049.1, read as the reverse complement.
CATGACACGAAAAAGGACGAAAGAAATCTTTCGAAGCTTAAGATTGGGCTAATTGCCTAGTTTTCAGCATGCAGTTCAACATGAATGCAGAGTACAAAGTAAAGCATACTTACACGGAGCAAATGATCTCAAGTTTCTGCTTTTGTAATTATGCTTTTCATTTCACTAGGCCAGTTATATCAGAACACTAAAGCTCCAAAACAAACAGTAGTTACCATCAGTCCATCGCTAATTGCCTAGTTTTCAGCATGCAGTTCAACATGAATGCAGAGTACAAAGTAAAACATATTGCACGGAGCAAATGATCTCAAGTATCTGCTTTTGTAATTATGCCTTTCATTTCACTAGGCCAATTATATCAAAACACTAAAGGTCCAAAACAAACAGTAGTTACCATCTATCTCAATGCCCTTGGGAACAAAAGGAACAGACCCAGTCGCGATTATGATGTTTCTGGCAGTAATTTCATTGTCTGGAAAACCAACTTTTCCATATCTCACTTTTTGCTTTCCCTATAAGCATCAGAAACACAAATAATTTGGTTACTACAAATATACAAGTGACACTCACCAAATGTTAACAACTGTACACTGCGCTTGACATTGCAGAATGTCAATATTTTAGCTTTAGAGCAAGCAATGAGGTTATTTGCAATTTTGCATCAAGGTTCGCATTCAAGGAAATGTAACTGAACTCCTGAATCATACTCTTTTTTAATATCTACAGTCACTACTTACCAACTTGTAAAATATAACATTTAAGTCTTAATGTATCTTAGCCAGGAAATATATCTGAACCAATTTTACATGATACTAATAATAATTAAATATATCATATAAAGGTATTTCACAGTTTTGGGACAGAGGTGTCTTTAGGTCAAATTTCTAGAAAGGGAAGTTAAAAACTTTTGTATGGTGATTAGGAGCTCAGGGGCGGAGCCATGTAGATGAAAAACCAGTGATTTTGATCAAATTTTCACCATATTCGCACCCCTGCGATAAAATTCTATGCATTCACAGGTGAAGTGCACACCCTTGAATTTTCTCTAGCTCTGCCACTTGACAGGAGGTGTGAGCATTGCTTTTGAGATGAATAAAGGAAAAAGATATAAGACCTACCACAATTGTGCCAATACCATTTAGTATATCCACACCAAGAGCATTCATTGAATTGGTCAAGTTGCTGCGTATTTTAGAGGCAAGATTATTTGCATGATCAGCAACGGCCTGCCTGTCATATCCAGCTGATGGAACCTGTTAATATGGCAAAAGAGTATCAGTGCAGGCAAATAAATCAACACCAAGCACAGTAACAGATGCCTAAACATGTCTTGGAATTCATTTAATACATCAAATTATGTGCAACAATCAGATACCCAGACATAAATATTCGGAATGAAAATATCACCTGTAGGCCCAATGACTTCATGTGGTGTTCATCTTGAAGTTCCCGCATCTTACCACTTACAGCAAGAAGAGCTTTGGATGGAACACAACCTCTGTTCACACAAGTCCCACCAACAACATCTCCCTCAATTATGGCAGTTTTCAAACCCTGCACAAGACAATATTCATAAAACCAAAAGCGACACTACTTGGGATATGCATAGCTCATGGTGAGCACAGATAAAGCACAGCAAAAGTTAAAATTTTATACCAACCATGGATCTAGAATCACTTAACGCAAAGGATAACTATCTATAATCAATCCAATAACTCCTAAACATCAAGCCACAATTGAGTTAATATTTGTCTATTGCCGCCATCCAGACAACACAAACATTTTACCATAAAAATATATAAAGGTCAGGCTTCTTGCTGCAAATATCACAGCGAGCAAAGCAAACTATCATTATTGTTGCTTTAAGTACTGAAAGACCGCGGAGAGGCCTGTGGCCTGCTGGCAAAACGTGCATGGGAGCACTGAGCCAGCAGGGGTTCGAGCCCCCATCCTTCACCGGCCTCCAGGAAGGCAGCGGCAAGGAGCCATATTTCAAAAAAAAAAAAGTACCGAAAGACCTTCTTAAAACAATCCAATTATTGGATTTAACAAAATTAGCGAAGTTTCAAGATTTATGCTAGCACAGCACCTGATACAACACCTATGATGTGTTTTACGAGGAGCCTAAATTTCAAGTAAATAGAAAATCACGCCCAGTTCAGCGAACATTTCAACAAGGCAGTTCCAAGCAACTGAGGCCACCAAACCAACTCGTTTATTTCAGTACATTGCTACCAAGGTTTGCCAAACCTATGGCTACTACCATCCTAAATATTTTGCAACAAAAGAGTAGCTACTAAAGCCTACGAATTTGCCGTTCTCTATCCACACACGGCCAATCCAAGCAAACTACGACTGCGAGCAGTTTGCAAGATCTCTCGATCTGCATTCGATCAGTTCACGCTGGCAGTGGCGGCAGCGCTCCTAACAAGCATATACACTCCCGAGCAAAACAGACCTTCTCTACAGCGTGGAGAGCGGCGCCGTGGCCGCCGACGCCGGCGCCGATGATCACGAGGTCGTAGTCGAACCCGCCGCTCCCGGCCGTGCCATTCTCTGCCGCGGAAGCAACAGCCGCCGCAACGCTCCGTCGCGGAAACACACCCTGCAGCGAGGCCCGCAGGGACCGGAGCCCGAGGGCCTCGCGCCGGAGACCGCAGAAGCGAAGCGCTGGCCGGATCGTGTCGGGCCTGGAGGAGGCAGCAGCCGCCGCTGCCGTTGAGAGGGACATGGCCGTGGAGTACATGGCGGCAGCGCGTGGAAGTGGGGAGCTAGGGCGACGTGCGGAGGTGGCCGAGGCCGTATAAGAGGCAGGCAGCGAGGATGGCGGAGGCGGCGATGCCTGGGGAGGGTATGGGTTTTGGAGACGGGCGGAGGATTCGAAGCCGGTCAGGGGAGGGAAGGGATGAAGCACATGCCAGGTTGGAAATGTATGTTTTTATTACCTTAAAAAAATACGGATTTTAAAAAATATAAATAAATCTAAGTAAATACTTTCTCAAATTTTAAAATATTAATACTATTAATTTATAACATTAATTTTAACTTTTTTTCTTATTAAAAAAATTGTTCAGATATGTAAAATTATTAGTTATGTTCTAAATACTACTAGTGATAAAGCAAAGTATATCACATTTAACAAACTTTTTAATAAATGAATGGCCAAAATCTTCTAATATTTAAATGAGCGTGGTTTCTCATTAAAAGACTCTTTGGCACAACTTCTGCCGGCTTCGGCTCACAGTTATAATAGCTACAGTGTTGTTAGAAAAAAAACTTTTAAAAACATGATTTGTTCGGCTTAAGTAAAAACGAGGCTTATATAAATAATATTTTTATTGTACCTACAACATATAAACAGTAACATAATCATTATATAAAACATAAATATAAATAATATTTTTACTGTTTCAAACATACTCTAAGCCACGTCGCCCATTAATAGCAACCGTGCCAAAATCGTAATATGGAGCGTCGGATATGGTCCCGGTCGGGTCTCCGCCCGAATCAGGTCGCCCGAACTATCGTGAACCACTTCCTTCCTCGGCGACCCGTTCTCGAGCTTCCCTGGCCGCTGCCGCGCCCGCCGCTCGCCCTGCGCCCTGCTATGCCGCTCCGCCTAGCCGACCCCTGCAGGCTGCTCCTCCCCGCCCTAGCTGCCCCTGGGCCACCTCACCCCGCCGTGCGATCCGTTCTCGAGCTCACCTCCAGATTGTTCTTCTCCGTCTCCTGCCACCTAAGCCCCTGACCGGCTGCCACGCCGCCGCCGCCCACTAGCCCCTAGCTCTATTGCTGACCCCTCTCCTTGGCCGCCCCACGCCGGTTGCCCCTCCCCGCGCCGGCTGCCCCTCGGCCACCTCACCCCTCAGCCGCCGTTCTCCGCACAGGCCATCCTATCTTCGCCCCGCCATCCCGCCTCGCCGCAGCCCCGCCCCCGAGCCCCTTCCCTCCTCCCCAACCGGGGTCGTCGACCAACTCCCCCTCGCCGGCGACCAAAGCACACTCTCCGCCACCACCTCCTCTCTCCTTCAAGCAAGGTACGCGTGTGCAATCGAGTTCGACGCGATCCACGATCAGGCTGCTGTTTTAATTTCTCCATTTCGGAGCGAATGATTCTCTAAAGCTGCGCCATGGATATCATACATAGGCTGGGTTCGTGGACGAGTTGAAGGTGCAGGTGATGCGGGCGGTACGGCAGTACGGCGGCCGCCTGCTGCCAGAGATGAAGGCCGGTGATGGACTACGATAGGCCCTCGTCACCAACACACTGATCGATCAACCAGCCGGTGACGTAAATACACATACATCTTTGTTCGTGTGTTTGTTCAGGGATTCATAGCATGGAATGGAAAACGAGGGGTCAGAACAGAGTAAGGTATTCTCCTCCCTTGGTGCGCAAATGAACGGCAGTGGAGCGTGACAGTGTGTATAGTAATTTCTTATCTACGAATATCTGTGTTTGGTCCTATTTTCATACAGAAGGGTAGTTCTAGCATCCGTAGTAGTCATTCATATTGAAAGCTTCAATCTTCATGCATAAAGCAGCAGCATATAAATGGAAGCTACTGTACTTATATGGATAAATGTTATTGTTTATATGCAGATATACTTCAGGTATTTGTTATCATTTTTCAGTTTGTTCACATCCTACAACATGCTCTTTTTTTTACCTCTAAGCTTTTTCTGATGTGTTTTTTTGTTTCCAACGCATAGGATGCAACGGGTAGAACCGATTGTTCTGGATCTAGGTCTCCATCTTTCAAATTATTTACTGCTAGACTGGTTCTTGGATTGCATTTTTTTTTTTTGGCACATAAGCATTTCTGAAGCCATTGTATCCGTAAAGTAGTGAGGCATGCATGAGGCTACTGGCATGGGTGTGTGGGCATAGCCACAAACAATTTTACATACTATTTCAATAGTTTCTGTTTTCCCACAAGTAAACCACAGGAAGATTTTGTTCATGGTGGCGGATCCCAAAATCATGGTACAAAACTCCAAGCGCTTCTCAAGCAAGCAATCGATTGTCAATTGCAGTGTGACAACCATAGGACTGCAGTTTCTTAATTCACCTTAAACAAACAATATTGGACCCTGTTCATAATATTTTTTTTCTTCGTTAACTCCTCAGTTTCATTATACTACTGTATACTTAAGAGGACATCAGGCCACAATAAAAATGAAGTAGCAATGCGTACAATATCTTGACCATAAATTACTCTTTTTTATCACAATCATCGCTGTTTTCTCTATTTGTTTGGAAATACCTGGTGTCCAGTGATATTTTTAGTTCTTCTCTGTCCTGCACGCGTCCCTTTTATATGGCTGATCTCTGGATGCTCTGGGAATGAAATCATCGTTGGTGATGAATGTACCATGGCTGGAGGACAAAAGATAGCACAATTATTTACTTTTTCCGTATTCTACGTACCTGTTCCAGTCTTACCTGTTCCAGTCTCTGCTAATATATGATTCACAAATATAATGTTGACTGAATGAATTACCAGATTTCTTCTTATGAACTAAATATCATATCAGTTGATGATTTAGTGCATTTGTAGTATCTCATACCATGTGCACAGCTCCGCAATTAATAACTCAATCCACCAAGTTAGCCATGTATTTGCATGATAAGTTGGTTAAAGAGTAGAATACTGTAATGCGGTAATACAAGCAAAAAAGCAAACTAGTAGCCAAGGATTGAGATGTAACGATGTTGGCATGCTTAATTTTGTAGTAACTCATGTTGCTTTCACATGCTCCAAAGCATTGTTCTTGCAAAGGCAACTCAGCTTGCAGTATGAGCACAGAACACAGGGATGCAGATGTTTGGGAACAATACAATGAAACGTGATAAAAGATTCTGTCATAATCCACCCAGTTTCTTCTTCTAATTTTCCACTGATTGGTAATCCGAGGTGGTCCAATGACAAGGACCGCTCCTTTGTCCCCAATTCCAAGCATGGCCTGGAACCATGACAGTGAATATTTCCATCTGAACCATGGTGCATTTTTTTGTCTGTCATCCGGTTTGGAGTGTCTTACAGGTCTTCAATACGTGGCTGTGAAGCTTGTGGTTATAAACTTATAATTCACCAAGATATCGATGCATTGTAAAGCCGAGTACCAGAGCTGCTGCAAGCATTTTTCAGGTATGCCTCATGATTTGCAGCTCTTTATCTTATGCAATTCTAAATACAATCTCATGTTGGAGTAATCGGACCAGTGATGCCCAAAGTTTATTGTTTAGTTATGACACTACAATTTGGTTGATGAGTTTGTTAGTTAGGTACTTGTGTCGAGTATCTCACATGGTGATTGTAATACAAATCAAAAACAGTTAATAGCAGGTGGTATGCATGGACTGGTAACCATTCATGGACTTGTAAATTTACATGTTATTATTGCATTAGGAAATTCAAGTATTTAAGACAATGTTGCTGCTCCATGAATGACGAGCTACCTATCTTACAAGGTTGTTTATTTGCTTTCTGAATGAGCTCAGCAGGTAATGTTTAACCTTTGTAATATGAACATTAGATCCCCTTCTGGCATCTTAGTAAGTTAGTACAAAATTATACCATTAGTAGTAAACTTACTAGATCATGTAGAATTGTTCAAACCAGACCGGATTCGAAGCAGTTTATTCAAATTTGGCCCAGAAAAATTCATCAGACAGATCAGCAACATTCTTCCAGGTAAATTAACTTTATTATGCTTTTAACACTGAACATTAGACTAAGTACTTTACCATGAATGAATTTGAACAGTTAAGAAAAATTTGCAATCTGCTGCATTACTGTTCAAACTGAGCTTGTAAAAAATACTTTTAATGAGGCAGTTCAAAGAAATAAAAAATGCATTCAGAAATTTCACAGTCGATAACTGGATAATATAGAAGGTATTAACCCTTGAGGACCAGTGGGTTTTTTTGGTTTGATTCTTTACAGTCATAAATATTGGAATGATCTTGAGTTGGAGGCATGCGCATCAATGACAACTGAAAAGTTAAAATCAGCTGCCTTTTGCTCATTATTACTGGACGGACAGAATGTAGACTACTCCGGTCATTACGTATCTTATTAGGTCTGTCACTACTAGCCAAAAAGGGTCATCCAAAAAATTGCTGTTTCGCTGAAGCTTGCAGTGTGAAGACTGGACGGTTTCTGTCTGTCATTTTTCAGTTTTCTGCCACCCTCCCAGAGGCACTTTTAATCTGGAAAATAACGTCCGGGAAAGTAAAATGAGGAGGTATGGAAGTGAAACTAATAATATGAAGTTGATCTAATTTTATATTATATTGTGCGACATTTATATCTCATTGTTATAGAAATTTAAATACATTGGCAGGCTTACAACACGATATGTTACGATATCTTGCTTTAAACCTAAGTTGGTCCATCGCAATCGGTTACATTGCCAATAACACTGGGAAGAAAAACTATGAAAAGCATATGACGCTACTAAGAAGTTTAGTTCAACAATGAGGGCTATCAGGCGTGGCAAGGCCACACCATTTTTCTAGTTTCTAGTTGATATTAAAACTCAACGGTGTAAATATTTTAAAATTGAAAAGAGTATTATTTACTTTCCACAAAACTTGGAAGGATATGTATGGCAAAATCTCATAAAATGTAGGGGTATGTTACTTACCTGCTCACATTCCTTATTACTGGCAGAGCTATTAGACCTGTAGATCTTAGGATGTTTTATGTATTCCAATGACTTTTGAGCACAAAAATAACCTAGAGGGACGATGGTCAGGACATGACGATGGACCAAGATGATAACATGGTAGTAGGTAGTGGGGCGAGCTACCAAATTGTCTGCTCCGATACACGTATACTCACACACACACTAACCCACACCCACCTACATTTATAGACCTACAAACTACATGCAACTTCAAAATTCATATCTTTCTTGAGATTAACAAATTTTACCACAATTTGATATGCGTCGAGGACGCCGCACTCTTATTTTATCGACACATGAGACCGAAAATATTAAATAGCAATAACAGTGGATCCCAACTCTGATGGTAGGGATAAAACTCAGGTGGCAGCTAGCAAAGTGTAAGCAAGATAGAGAAAAAAAAGGTATTATAAGACAATGTCATGACACTGATTTTTATTACCAATTGTGAATAGTGGGGGTTAGGGTTTTGCAGTGTCGTAGCTTCTCACGGTGAGGATCTCAACTCTGAAGGGAAGTGGATAAAAGAGAGAAGCATAAGAGCATCTATACTATGTAAATAGGAGTTGTTAGTGGTACCCAACTTATAGAGAAAAGCAAGCGAGAAGAATATTGCTAGAAATAAAAGCATGTTGTTATTTGTCTGTTGGATCAATATCATGCATGTGAATTTAGACACTCCCTATTGAAGGTCAGAATTAGTGGTTGCCTCAAGTAGGAGTATATATCTCTTCCCTGGTAAGTTGAAGATTCAGGCCACTATTGTAGGAGCTACGTTGATATAAATCATTTATTCTTTTCTGAATCCTTGACCACTTCAAGCTAGAACATAAAAAAATAAAAAGGGCAATAAAATAAAAAAATATAATAGAAACAAAAAAAATACTTGTTAATTTTTAAAATATTAACACCGTTGACTTTAACATAAACTTTGTCTATTCATCTTATGTTAAAAAGTATGATAAATATAATATTTTTTTATAATTTACTTTATCATTAGTGTTATTTGAAACATAACTAATAGTTTGCATATTTGAACACTTTTTTAATAGGATGAATTGTCAAAGTTCATATTAGAAGTTCATGGTATCAATATTTTAAAACAGGATAGAGTATGAATTTAGAAATGGGAAAACACAAACTAAAAAAATCAGGGATTAGAACTCTTGCCTTTTGGATTGTAGAATGGTTTTGATTTTGTCTTATTTCCAGGTGTTGTAAGCATTTCCATACTTCAAGCTACAAGTATACCATTTGGCTGCTACGGCCAAATTAGCCTAACATGTACTGTGTGGTCGTACCCATCATCCATCAAGGTTAGGCATGGTCTGGTTTTTTCTTGTCGTCCATACCTTTTTTTAGCTTCTCTCTATCTTCATATATATACAAGGAATCAAATAGCAAGTGATATTGAAAACCAAGCATGCTCACAGCTACAAGAAAGCAAATCTGTGTCGACTACGAGTATCTTGCAAGATTTTTGATGACACACATTGGGGAAATAATAAATATGCTTAAAACACAACAGGAGATCAAACACAAATACACTAGTTGAACACCAGCGTTGCCTTAGAACTTAAAAGCGGACTGCATATGTCCTATAAATTAATCTTTTAAAGCATATAAAATCATACAAAATTTGTCATGACTCATGAGTGAAGGTCATCCGTAAATTGCATCTATTTTCCATGAATTTGTAAGATGCTATGATTACCTTATCATTTGCAAGATGGTTAAGTGATGAGGGAATGAAATAAATATTAAGACTTTTTTTTCAGTTTTTTAGCTGGTTTTCTAGTTGCAAAGCTAAAAAGAAGTTGAAACAAATGGAGCTTAAAAAATTGCTTTTGGGGCATAAAAAACCAACTTTTGAGGAAATGACTAATTAAAAGGTAAATATTTTTTTGACTTGGTGTTCAGAGAAGCTAAGAATCACTGCTCTTTAAAAAGCACAGTTTTTCTTTTCTAAATATACACTCTAAAATGTCTCCAACAAAGATAAGTTAGACTACATGACACAGAAAATGCACTCAAAATTATTTTTTTTACAAATTTAACGGATAAAATATCTTCACGGACACTCTTACAAATCTAACGAATGAGCTCTTTCAGATCTCTCATATCTTGGGCCCACACTGGCTGTAGTTAGTTAACAAAACACAACTATCCAGAACAAATATAATAGATCAAGAAAGTTGTTGAAAAATAAAACAAATTTATTTTAATATTAACATATTATTTTTTAAGTTAATATTTTTTCTTAAACCTGCTTCACATCACTTATTACACAAGGGAAATGCGAGTTAAAACAGAATATTGGAAGGTGCGTATTGTACACATCCAGTAATTTCCCTGATGAATCATGACCCTCCAAAAATATGAGTTTTTTTTTCTTTTTTGTTGCAAAGGTGCGTATTGTATGCATGTGGTCGTGTGTGCCTTTTTTCATCTTTATCATTTACTATCTCCATTCATAAATTAACACTTTTACTATTAAATGTCATGCTTAATTTACTACCTCTATTCATAAATTAACACTTTTACTATTATTTATTTTGTCATGATTAATTTTATCATTTAAAATTCTAAAACTAATGATCTCTTCTCTCCTCTTAAAAAGCACAATTTTTGTTTTCTAGGTAAACCCAGTAAAACATCCTCAACAGAGATAGGTTAGACTACGTGCACACAGAATAAATATATAAAATCCAAAGAAAGTTGTTTGAAAATAAAACAAATTCGATTCCGGTCATCCAGAATTTCTAAAGCGCATAAGTTTTAGATATGATGCATATAAATTTTGAATGATTAGTTTGTATTTAACCTTTTATAATGAAGAATGAAAAACTTCAAATTTTAATATTAATATATTATTTTTTAAGTTAATAGTTTTTCTTAGATTCTAGCATTTTAATATTAATATTTTTTTTTATGTTAATAGTTTTTCTTATACTGTAGCGTTAGCACGGGTATCGAGACTAGTATATTATAAAAGTCAATATCCAAATTTTGATCAGCTTGCTTTTTAGCTAGTAACCAACTTTGCAAAAGTTCAAAAGCTCCAACCCAAACAAATAAGACATAAATCTGGACGCACATGTAGGATTTGATTGATTGCTTATATTAGGCCTGTCCAGGCTTATAAATTTTTCTCCTTGTTTGTTTCCCTAAAGAGCTTTTTACCCAGACTTGCCTAGTGTAACAGGTCAAGCTCAAATACGACTTATGCTCACGCACACGCTGTGTGGACCACACCTGCAGCTGCAACTCGTTTATGCTTTCGTCCTCGCTTCGCGTAAAAAGGTTAACTCGGAGTTACGATGCTTTGGATCCTTGGCTATTTAAGTTGGTCTATCTCTTTTTGAACTAGCAAAGTGAGACTAATATCACAGTTTTTGTCCATCACAAGCCATAAAAATTGAGCCTCTATTCCATGGGCCTCACACCTAGGCTTTAATTTCATACAAAAACATAGTATTTAGTAAAAAATTTCATATTAAGAAAGGGTTAATGTAAAACACATGGGGCTGATTCGTTCACCTTCCGTGGCCTTAGCTTCTTCAGAATTAAAGACCACGCTCCTCTTAGAAAAAAAAAAGACCACATTGTCACAAATCGCTTGGGTTAAAAACTGAAAATAATATAAGAATGACCGAAAATACTATTATAAAGTAATGTCAATGATAAAGATACTAATTTACAGAAGCCACAGTATAGATAGTACTATTTTAGAGAAGCTGAAATTTGAGATTACCCGTCCCGATTTAAGTATCGTTTTATGTTTGGGCAGAGGAATTAAGAGAGGTATAAAATATTAGATGTATAGAAAACTAAGAAGAAAAAGATAAAGATAGAGATGTATTAGAAATAGGGAAAAATATATTGTAAAGCAAAAATGACAATTAATTTGGGACAAATATATAAAATGGGAGGGAGAGAGTACTGAAATAGAAAAAAAGAACGACAACCAGATGGATAGAATCTCTATCATAGAAAGGCCCAGATTGAAGGAGAGAAGTACGATTTCAGGCATATGGTCATTTATATTTTTACCTCTACTTTAGAGTTTAATTGTGATTTTACTCTCATTTTTTAGAGTTTGTGATTTCAAAGCATATGGTCATTTATTATATGAGACAAACCACAATTGAGCTCCAAAGTAGGGAGTAAATACTCAATTGCC
>BCLH01000049.1:123731-260639 GCA_001602315.1 Zoysia pacifica | reverse complement strand
AATAATGACACCGTTGACTTCTAACATCATCTTTGACCATTCATCTTATTCAAAAAATTATTTAAAAATATCACTTCAGTGATAAATTAAATTTTAATAAAATATATAATATTATCATAAACTTTTTTAAGTAAGATGAATGGTCAAAAGTCATGATAAAAGTCAATGTTGTCAATGTATTATATATTGACCAAAAGCAAATGGAACTTCTGTTATCTACATGAATACTCCCTACATCCTAGAGTAAGTGTTTTAGACTTTTAGACATCAACGTTTGACATTCATCTTATTAAAAAAATTCCTGAACATTATTTATTTTATTGTGAATTGCTTTATTACTAGAAATTCTTATCATGACTTGCTCATTTGTAAATTACACAAACTTTTTGGATAAGAAAAATGGTTAAAAGGTGATTTTTAAAAGTAAAAGTAACACTTATTTTGGATGGAGGGAGTAGTTTTTAGAATGTCAGAAGCAGACCAATGCAATTACGTTGCTAAATTAAAAGTCAAAATATCAAATTGGAGACAAAAAAAGGGTAATAGAGATAAAACCCACCACATCAAATTGCATGGTGATATTGAAAGTTGCCTAGAGGGTGGTGAATAGGCAATTTAAAATAATTTCTATAAATGCAAACTCAACGAACTATTAGAAGACCGGACTGTCCGGTAAAGTGTCGGACACTCTGGTGACCAGACTGTCTGGTAATATGTCAGATACTCTGGTGAGGCGAGCAGGAAAGTTGACGAAATTTGAATCTAATCAAGTTCTAGCAGGTTCTAAAAAATTCTACTTGTTGAATCAAAATACTAGAATATGATATAGCAAATAGATCTGAGTAAATTAACAAGTTAGAAACTAGTTAGCAAGTAGATCGAAGCAAAGTTATGTAAATGATCAATAAGAGCAATATGAGCTAGCAAGAGAGAAACAAGCACAAAAAGACACACGAATTTTTCACCGGAGTTCAAGTTCACAAAAAACTCTATGTCTCCGTTGAGAGGTTCACAAAGAATTGAATCTCACTCGATCCTTTCTCTCGCCCAACCAACCACGAAGGTGAAGTTGAGATTTCACTGGCAAATCCCTTTCGAGAAGGTGAACAAACTTCCCGAGGCATTACCACACAAGTTAAGAGCTCTCGGGCATGCCTAGCCGTCTAGGAACAAAAGCTTCAAGAGTAACAAACTCAAATCTTGCAAGTTTAGACTTTGGAAGGGAGTGAAAGAGTGTCCTTGAAGCTCAAGAGTGTTTTTCTCATGTGGGAGTCACTAACCCTCTCAAGTGGGGCTGAAGGGTATAAATCCGGCCCCAAAAAGTAGCTGTTGAACTAGAAATACACTGATCGGACACTTCGGCACTGTGTCGGACACTCTAACCCACCAAAGTTTCTGGCTACATACCGGACACTCCGGCAAGCCCTCTCGGGTTGCAAAGTTGGAGCCACCGGAGTCTCCGACACTGTACCGGATACTTGGGCAAGCCTTCTCTGGAAGCGGCTAGCTAGGCCACCAGATTCTTCGACACTTTGCCAGACACTCCGACAAGCCCTCTTTGCTGCGGGTTGCTAGGCTACCGAAGTCTCTGGCAATGTGTCAGATACTCCGGTAAGCCTTTTTGGATTTGGGCTATAAGCCTTACCGGAGACTCCGGCAAAGTGCCGGATACTTCGGTAAAGAGTTTCTGGACAAAAGTAGGATATGAGCATTTTGGCACTTTTGAGACTCCAATTTGTGTCCCCTTTGATAGTACAGCATACCTATACTCAAGTAAAGATAAAACTAAGATTCTTCCATGAGAATAAGCTCCATAAAATTGCTCTAAAGAAATTGAGGGGTCTCCCTTCTTTCTTATAATTGTTTTCTTTTTTTTTTTTTTGAATTTTTCACGCTGTCAATGCACTTAACAAAAGTCATTAGTTCCTTGAATGGTTTGTCATCATCCACCAAAACCCACTAGGGGGCCTAGATGCACTTTCAGATATCACTCAGCGAAACCGATCAACCAGACAGAAACATGAAGTAGCTAAAAGTTATGTAGCTAGCAACCAAACAAGCACCTAGTTTTAAATCTTGCATTGCCAACTGGCTTATGCTAGCATGGTTTGGATCCTGCATAGATGTGAGATTCATGAATAAAATATGATGTGAGATTCCTAAATGATGATATATGCATAAAGTACTTTTAGAAACCAACATTTGACATTCATCTTATTCAAAAAAATTATAAAAATATAAAAACAAACAAGTCACAATTAAAGTACGTATCTCTAATAATAAATTATTTCATAATAAAATAAATAATATTTTTACATTTTTTAAAATAAGATGAATGATTAAATGTTAATTTCTAGAAGTGTAGAAAGACACTTATTCTAGGATGAAGGGTGTAGTACTCAAGGAGCAATGCTGAAACCAAAACCAGTTAAATACCTGACTATAAAAATGAAAGGATGACATACGTTAGTTATATGTATATTTCATTGTCATCTGTTTAAAAATGACCTTAATTATATCCATTTTCTGAAAACACATATAAATGAAAGGATGGCATACCTTGATTATATCTATATTTTATTGTCTTTGTTTCAAAAATTACCAACTTTAGCTATATGAAACATGTTGCCCAGTGAAATAAAAAACTGCACAGCTGGCGTGGAACCAAATGCACAGCTGGCAATAAAACTTAGCTGTCTGTTGAGTAATTGTAGAAACCTATGGACTACGGTTTGCATCCAAGCAGTAGTAAAAGCAATCAGACAAGCTAGTTCACAATTCATAAGTTAGTAAATACTTTATTGATTTTTAAATAATTAATCAAAGCATTTTTTGATAACTTTGTTTGTTAGGCATGTACTATATGTTCTCAACCTACAACTAATAGTAACTCAAAAACTAATATCTTTCTGTAACTTAGTGTACAATGTCCTTTTTAACATCCTGTACTAAAATCCTGTCGGGATCCTAAATCCCGGATATCTATGGTTCCGATTCGCTTGGAAGGCCAAGCTACAAAAGATAGCCTGTCATATTGTGGGTCCCAGCAGAGTCCGCAGACGCTCCGATTCCACTAAATCCCGAAGACATGGTCCGATCATCGAGGATCGGAACAACCCGAAGATACGATCCAACCATCCGAGGCTCGGAACCACCTTAATCACCCGAACCATGGATTGGATACCGCCTTTTAGTCGACCCAACTGCCAGGGTACCCGACAAGGGAGAGATTCCTGACACTTTTCAGCAGGCGCTGTTTGCCGGACGCTAGAGAGAAAAGCTAGCTTTGTCCAACCCATGTTGGACAAAGGACAAAGACAATGATGATGATACGATGACCTGGCATTCAGAAGCTGTCTGGCATAACAACTTGAATATGCTCGTGGCCCCATCCATCTGGAGCCGATCAATTACGTAGATGTCAAATTTTGTAACCCCGGTCTGACCCTTAGTAAGGTCACACCAGGGACCCTTAGAAAAACATTATTTTTCTTTTTCGCAAACACACATATGAACCACACCCGAGCAACCCTAGGGTTCTTACTCGGGTAGGAGTCCTAGCGCCATTGTAACGAACACTCTCGAACCACCTCCCAATGCTATTACATTCCACCACTGGATGTAGGCTAGTACGCCTCGCCGGTGGTCTGAACCAAGATAAACTCTTGAGTTTTTCATAGACTACACCATATCAACAAGAAGAGTGTACGAATTCTCCTCCAATTCACAAATTCAACTGTGCCGGTGATACAAAACACTGACAAATCCATTTTTTTAACTTGAAATAAAGAAAAGAGCATCACTAAGGTTGAACTAGAGCATAGGAGATTAAGCCCAACTGGTCCATTCGTTGGTAATGCTCCACCCTCTGATGAATGTAAGAGGGAATCTGATCCTAGGACTAGAAGAAAACACCGTTTAATTTGTCCATTTAACCTTCAAAATAAAGTTTCGGCTTCATTTGCTCCTCTGAACCTCTTATTTGCCCCACCAGCCAGGGATGCTCTGCCTTCTGAAGAGCATCAGAGGAGAGCCCTCCTAGTCTAAGATCTCTGCGTAGGCCATGCAGTGGTCTTGAGCAGTTGCAGTGAGATTGTTGCCTAGGGCAGGCAGCCAGTGTACTCCAAACCAAATTTCCTCTACATAAACATGGTAGTATGGTAGCAAAAGATACCTTTTCTTTTCTATTACTCTCTCCACTTGGGTTCAAATTTTTCTTCAGATCCAGTCAAAGTCACGACAAGTTATATATTCCCTCCGTTTTTCAATTGATGTCGCCGTTAACTTTTAAATTTAACTTTGTTCATTCGTCTTATTAAATTTTTTTGATAAATTTCATATATTTTGATATAATTTGATTTATCATTAGAGTTATTTGAATTACAACTTAAAATTTTACATATTCAAGTAAATTTTTTGAATAAAACAAATGGTCAAAGTTGATGGTAAAAGTCAACGACGACATCATTTTAAAACGGAGGGAGTAAATTTGATAAAATTATATATAAAGTTAATATCTATGACCTAAATTAATTATAAATCGACATACAGAGCTGTCATTAAGTGAGATATTCTAAACCACCCTTTGATAGTCCGGTCGAGGGTAGGCATAGGGATTCTCACTTTCCAATCAGGTTATAGAGAGACAGGACATGTTTTCGAAAGGTTTGGGCTGCATATTGAGGTGTAATACCCTACTTCTATGTGTGTGTTTTCATTAAGCTGAATGAGCTATGAATAGTTTACAGAGGAAAGGACAGGTTGGAACCTCTATCTCTCTCGCTAACCTTTTTTTTTGAATCCCTCTCTTGTTGACCTAAATTGTTCTAGCTAGTGCGCTTTTTTTTTCTTCGCCTCATTTTGCATGCGCGTGGCCCTTTTATAGCATTTAAGGGTGAGGCACAATTTTAGTGGCCATCACAATGTAATAATTGTTTTGCAGGGTGGTTGTGTTTGATCAGTTAGACTTAGAAGTGACAAGGCATTGTGCAACCGTCTGCTGCCAAATAAGCCAGGGCATAGGCTGTCAACATGCGTATTAGCTCCAACATGAGTATTCAAATCTTATTTGGTTAGGCATGCACCTATGATGGTGTAGGCCCCACATGAAGCCTATGTCAACCAATGGAGCGCTGGTGGCTGTGAATTCACTGCAATTGCCCCACATTAGGATGGGATCAAACGAGCGGCGTGAGGCATAGGAAACCGAGGGCCTCCCACATGCCCTCGCCGTCTAGCCTAGTCGGTCCGTGGACTCTCACCGCTTTAGGCATGTTTGTTTGAGCTGAAATTTTTGACCTTTTAGAAAAGTTGATTGATGGCTAATTAAAAAGCTAGTTATTAGAGTAGTGACTATTAGCATTTACAATATATATTTGGCTTTTGTGCACACAAAAACAAAAAAAAATAGTTTTTGGTGAGCTTTTTAACTTTTAATTTATTTCTTTAAAAGCCGGCTTTTCAACATTCCAAAAGCTATTTTCTCAAAACATTGTTTGTTTTGGCTTTTGGCAGTTCAGCTTTTCAGCTAAAAAAGTCAGCCTTAAAAGCTGAAACAAAGACGCCATTAGGCTTCTTTTGAACTTGTTAGTCATGCCTTGTTGACTTTGACCCATGGGTGGAGACCTCCATCGAGGGATCACGATGTTATATTATGAAAAATATATATTTATGGAGTCTAATGATGCTATTTGATCTCCTAAATATTAATATTTTTCCTTATAATTAATCAAAATGAAGGTTCTTGACACTAAACGAGCCTACGATGTCACTAAAAAAATTATAACGATGTCGGCCGAACGTAACAGCCGACACTAAAAAGTTCCGATGGTCCCCCAATGTTACGACCCGAGACTGTTGTGACCCCAACAGTGTCGGACGCAAATGACATCATTCTACAAAACGACACTAATTGCTAACATTATTCAATAGTGTCGGTACCAGTAAACGTCACGAGCAACCGATAGTACAGAACACGACACCAGTATTGGTCATTGCTTACTCCATCCACATCGGATAGTAGAAAAAACACTATAGTGTCGGACTAACATGATCTAACAAGAACCGACACTGATAATGAACATATCAGTATCGGTCGTACTAGCGTTAAGAAAAATTGAAACTAGTATCTGTTTAGCAGTATCGGTTTTTGGTGTCGTCGGTCAGACGACACTGCTATCGCATGTATTGTGTCGTTTATGATGATCTCAATATGTACGACACTGGTAATTCATGTATAAATACTCGTCCCCTTTCTCCCGTCAAGACACTCTGTTCGATTCTATTTTGGAGAGTGTGTCTGTACGGCGGCTGAGAAATTTGGAATACAAGGAGGACGGTTTTGATTCTATTTTTAATCAAACGATATTGCTCCAGGAGGTAAATCCATATCATCTTTAGAAGTTTTATGGTCTTATGATGTGGTTTTAATGTAGGTTTAGGGCAGGGTATCGTGAGAGGAGTTTGAAATAAACCTAGCGTGTATAGGCGTAGATTTAGGGCGGGGTTTTGTAGATCCCAACTAATTTTGTTGACCTCTAAGTAGCTAGATCTCTAGTTTACATATAATAAGACCTACACTATGGTGCAGGTGGGGGCAGGGGAGAGAGTGAAAAATTAATTTTATATCTAGTTAATTTTTTATCCTCTATATTATAATTTTTCTCTCTTTATTTCTTTTTATATTAGTGATTTATGAAGATGGATGACAGATCTTGGATGTACAATGGCGCTGGCAGAAATCTATTTCTATATTTCAAAACTGTCACTTCATTTGACGAAGCCGCTAAGACCAAAAATGTACATATAAAAACAAATAGATTATGTTATCCATGTAAGAAGTGCAAGAATGTTGTAATGTTTGACACGCCCGAAACAATCTATGAGCACTTGTTGAAAAATGATTTCATTGAGAACTACTCGATATAGACCAAATATGGAGAGACACAAGCGAATACACCAAGCAGTGGAGAATAAAAGGTTGGGATTAAATACAACAAAGAGAGGGTAAGAGGTGAAGACAACATCGAAGAGGCAAAGTCAGAAAGAAATAACAAAGAACAGAGGGATGAAAGAAATAACGATGATTCTGATGTGTTTCATGAATGTCACGATATTGAAGGCTTCGATATTGAGGAACTGTTATGTCATATTGGGCGCGAGGAAATACTGGAGAACAAAACGAGAGGTTTAGATAATTTACAGATTTTGAAGAAGGCTTCAACGATATTGAAGGCTTCAATGATTTTACATCAATATGGTGGGCTTCCTCGGTGGATGACAAGGGCGAACCCTAGAAGAGGAGATGCCGGGCGTTGGAGGACCAAAGCTAAGGATTAGCTAGAGAGTCTATAGAAATGTTGGTACTATTAAGGGGGGAGCAAGGTCATTTGTCTCCTGTCATAGAAGTGTTAGAGGGTGTGAATGCTCTTTAGATCCTCAGAAAGCACTAAAGATGGCAGAGGGAGCAAAGTCGAAGACCGAAGCTCAAGACCAGCTAAAGGTTCTATCACCGAATAGTTCGGTGAGGTCACCTGACAGTTCAGTGAACCCTGAAGGAGCCAGTCGAGAGAGAGGTGCTCTCTAAAATCGAGATGGAGTAGTCACCGGACAGTCCGTCGGTGCAGTGACTGAACAGTCCGGTGAGCCAGAAGCTGAAGTCCAGAGAGGATGTCTTAGGGGATCCAAAAGTGAAAGTCATCGGACAGTCTGATGAAGGTATGCATCAGACAGTTCAGTGTCCTATAGAATGGATTTCAGATATGGTGTTTCCCTGACCGAGGAGGAAGAAGGGTTACCGAACAGTTCGATGGTCTTGTCACCTCCAGTCAGCTTTATGACATCACATTTTAGCGTTTGTTTCTGGGCTTGGAGCCTATTTAAACCGTGGAGGGGACGTTTTCCAGTGTGCCTTTGATCAGAATTGCTGAAGCTAAATTGTGAGAGACCAAAGGACACCACCAAGAGAGCACATTGCAAGATTAGAGATCTTTGGTGCTAGTAGGAGAGTGCTAGGGAGCATTGAAGCACTTCTAGAGCTTGTAGGACTTGAGGGGAGTGATCTTTGCCTATTACTTTTGGTGTGGGCAGCCTAGACCAGCTAAGAGTCGGTGATCGAGCTTCCGAGGAGATTGTGTAATACATCGCCAAGTTTGTACGCAGTTTCGAGTCCCCCTCTCGAAAGGGACTCCAAGAAGGAGCGTCCGTGCCTTCGAGGATTACTCTAGCGCTTGAGTATTGTGTGCGACAGCCGGGCCATTGGTGATTTCACTCCGAGAGTGGAGCATATCCTTGTGAGCATCGTTCTGGTTACGACGGGAGGGACCGGGACTCCGACAGGAGTGGTCCAACGAGGATTAGGGAAAGGCACCTACCTTTTGAGACCTCAGAAAAAATCACTGAGCACTCCCTATCTCACTCTCTTTACTTACCGCATTTACTTACTGTTTGAGTAGTGTGATAGGTTGTTCTTTGATTCCTCTTGGTGGCTATCATGCTAGTGCTTGCGTATTGTTATTTTCTTATCACTAGCATTGTTAGGGGGTCTTATCCTATTAGAATTGTTTAGGTTTGCTTTCGTTGCGATCTAGTCTTATAGTTTTAGTTTGTAGCAAAATTAGTGCTTTAAGTTCACCGATTCAACCTCTCTTCTCGATGTCTTTGATCCTTACAAGTGGTATCAGAGCCAAGTGCTCATTTTTGGGCTTCACCGCCTTGAGTAAGGATGCTGAAAGGGATAGAGACTCCGCACGTATTCAATGGGAATGATTACTCTTATTGGAAGGCTCTCATGCAAGCCTACCTAGATTCGATCGATGGAAAAGCGTGGTAAGTTACTAAGAATGCTACGAATGAGAATGAGAGACTTGATCCTATTTTTATTAAGTTCAATGCTAAGGCCAAGAATGCCACGTTTGGATGTATTTCTAAAAATATCTTTTCTAGAATTAATGTATTATCCACCGCGCATGAGAAATGAATTCAATTGCAAAATATTCATGAGGGCTCCTCTGAGGTCAAGGAAGAGCGTTACTATGTTCTTAAAGAACAAATATGATTCCATCATCATGCTACCTCATGAAAAAGCTAATGATGTGTATTCTCGCTTGCATGTAGTGGTGGAGGAGATCAACACCTTGGGCCTCAAGGAAAATTGATGATGTGGAGATCTTGGGTAAGCTCTTGAGGATGTTGCCACCAAGCTACAACTCTATCGTCACGTATCTCTTCCAAGCCAATTTGGTTACTCTCACCATTGACTTTATGCTCGGCAAGCTCACGGGCTATGAGAGATACATGTTGGACAACTCCACCGACTCTCAATTGTCTAAGAATCTTGCCCTACAAGTTGATCAAGAATCTTCCAATGGCAAGAACAAGAAGAAGAAGAAGGTGGAGTAAGATGAGGACGAGGAGAGTGATAATGAGGATCTTACGCTCTTGATGAAGAAGCTATTTCGCAAGAGAAAACCCTCATCTTCCAATAGGAACTCCGGGTGCTTCAACTGTGACAAGAAGGGCCATTTTACTAAGGAGTGTCCAAGCCCAAGAAGAGCAAGAAAGAAGCTTCTAGTGAGAATGATGATGAAGAACACAAGCCTAAGAGAAAATTTAAGAAGAAGTTTTTTGTCAAGAAGGAGAGCAAGAGTAAGGAGAAGAAGAAGTCCTTACACAAAGCTTATATTATTTGTAAGTGGCTCACCGATGATAATTCGGACTCTTCATCTTCAAGTGAAGAAGAACTCGCAGTTATTGCTATGACAAGCTCCACCAATGAGCTACCACCACCTCCACTATGCTTGATGGCCCGAAGTTGTGACGGCTTCATTGATGAGGATAATGATCTTGAGAAAGAAGAGGAGAGCTATGATGATGAAGATGACAGACCAAGCTACAATGATCTTGTCCTGTTCCTTGAAAAGACGAACAAGACCATCATCAAGAAGTCCAAAAAGATTGAGATGGTGATCAAAGAGCATGAAGTGGCGGTATTTCAAGTTTGAGAGCTTGAGAGGAGCTCAATGCTCTTAATCACTCTCATGGTGTTCTACGTGAGTCCTATGAGGAACTCAAAGCGAAACATGTAGAGCTAAGATACTTTATTACCGTAATTGATGATGCGACTAGATATTGTTATGTGTTTCTTCTAAAAACTAAAGATGAGGCGTTAAAATGTTTTAAGACTTATAAAGCTGATGTGAGAATCAACTAGAAAGAAAAATAAGATGAGTTAGGTCTGATCGTGGTGGGGAATACTTTTCCAATGAGTTTGATCTTTTCTGTTCAGAGAATAGAATAATTCATGAACGAACACCTCCCTATTCACCTCAATCTAATGGGGTTGCGGAAAGAAAGAACCGGACATTAATGGACTTAGTGAATGCTATGTTAGGAACATCCGGTATGTCTAAGGCATGGTGGGAGAGGCTGTTTTGACAGCTTGTCACATTCTGAATAGAGTTCCTACTAAGAACAGTGAAGTTACTCCATATAAAGGATGGAAGAGAAAAAAACCTTCACTTCATTACTTGCGCACTTGGGACTGTTTGGTCATAGTTAGCATACCAATAAATAAGAAGCGCAAGCTCGGACCTAAAACAGTTGATTGCATCTTCTTAGGATATGCACACCACAGCACGGCGTATAAGTTTTTAGTAATAAAATCTAAAAAGCCTGATGTTTTAGTTTATTCACTTTTGGAGTCTCGTGATGTCATTTTGTTTGAAAATATTTTTTCATTGAAAGATGCATATTCTCCATCTAGTTCATCATTTGATTTGACTCTAGAACCCATGCCTATGATTGAGTCATTTGAGCACCTGCATTAAAATGAGAAGGACGACAGTGAAGAAGCTCTTTGAAGGAGCAAGAGACAGAGGATTGCAAACTCCTTTGGTGATGACTTCATTGTGTACCTTGTGGATGATACTCCCACAACTATCTCAGAGGCATATGCATCGCCTGATGCAAAATATTGGAAGGATGCAGTTCGTAGTGAGAAGGACTCCATCACTGCCAATGGAACATGGGAAGTAACAGACCAACCACTTGGTTGTAAACCAATGAGATGCAAGTGGGTGTTTAAGAAGAAGCTAAGACCTGATGGTACTATTGAAAAGTACAAGGCAAGGCTTGTGGCTAAAGGGTATACTAAAAAATGCGAGGATTTCTTCGATACTTACTCACCCATTGCCAGGGTGACTACCATCTGGATACTATTATCCTTGGCTGCCTCACATGTTCTTCTCGTTCATCAAATGAACGTGAAGACAGCTTTTCTTAATAGAGAGCTAGATGAAGAGATCT
Source organism: Zoysia pacifica (assembly GCA_001602315.1). NCBI lineage: Eukaryota > Viridiplantae > Streptophyta > Magnoliopsida > Poales > Poaceae > Zoysia > Zoysia pacifica. Next base: position 249,335 of record BCLH01000049.1, on the reverse strand, counting down.
ATATGGATTAGCCTGATAGATTTATAGTACCAGAACAAGAGGGCAAGGTGTGTAGGTTACTTAAATTCTTGTACGGTTTAAAGCAAGCACCCAAGCAGTGGCATGAGAAATTTGACAAAACTTTAACCTCTGCTGGGTTTACAGTGAATGAAGCCGATACTTGTGTATATTACCGCCATAGTGGGGGTAAAAAAGTAATCTTGTGTTTGTATGTCGATGACATACTTATTTTTGGGATAGGTCTCGATGAAATAAATGATGTAAAATCATTTTTATCCCAAAATTTTAACATGAAAGATTTGGGTGAAGCGGATGTGAGCCTGAATATTAAACTAAACAAAGAAGAGAATGGGATTACCTTGTTGCAATCCCATTATGTGAAAAACTTATTGAGCCGTTTTGACTACATGGACACCAAATCTTTTCCAACTCTTTATGATCCTAGTCTAATACTTCAAAAGAACCGAGGACTAGGAAAGGATGAATTGAGATATTCCCAAATCATTGGGTCACTGATGTATCTAGCTAGCGCGACTCGTCCTGACATTTCGTTTGTTGTGGGCAAACTAAGTTGATTTACATCTAATCCAAGAGATGATCATTGGCGTGATATTGATCGACTGTTGTGTTATCTAAGAGGTATAATGAGTTATGGAATTCAATATTCAGGGTATCCTAGTGTACTCGAAGGATATAGTGATTCAAATTGGATTACAGATGCCGATGAGCTAAAGGGCACCAATGGATATGTTTTCACTTTAGGTGACAGTGTTGTCTTATGGCGATCCTATAAACAGACAATTCTTATTAAATCCACTATGGAGGCAGATGTTACGGCTCTGGACACAGCTTATACTGAGGCTGAGTGGTTGAGAGAATTCTTGATGGACTTACCTGTGGTTGAAAAACCAATCTCAGCTATTCTCATAAACTATGATAATCAAACAGTTACTACGAAGGAGAGCAATAGTCAGGATAATATGAAGTCCAACAAACATGTGAAGCGCAGATTGAAGTCTGTCAGGAAGTTGAGAAGCTCCAGAGTAATAGCTGTGGAATACATCCATACAGCTAAGAACCTAGCAGATCCCTTTACTAAGGGATTATCGCGCACTGTGATTGATAATGCATCCAAGGAGATTGGATTGAGACCCATGTGAGTTAACCACAGTAGTAACCCAACCTATGTGATCGGAGATCCCGTGAATTAGGAACTGGGAAGAACAAACTGTTGGTTGACGGGAGCGTACAACCTATTACTAACCCTCTGTTGGAGATGCAGTACACTCATATCTGTAAGGCAGGCGGACTATCGTCCTAATGTGTTCTGAGGCTTTTATAACAAGATATTGTCCTACAGAGTATTCTTGTAAGAACACACCTATATGAGTCTAACTGCTAGTCACAGTTTATAAGGATTGAGTAATCTTTAAGAGACTCATGAAGTGAGACAGGAGTATAACTTATAAGCTCCACCCGCGGGGTTGACACTTGGTAGCCAAGTACTAGTAAGGCCTCAGGTGAAACTTGTTCACACCAAACTGTCAATTCAAGTCTCAGTCCATTGCGCAATTGCGGATGAGTGTAGCTTGGGGTTCTAGGTGGATGTTCAACCTTAAATTGTCTCCACTAAAAAAACTGGTATATTAACAGCACTATAGTAAGGAGAGAATTTGAAGCGTGCCTCTGGGATCTGATGGGGGATTGTTAGAAGATTTGGAAGGTTTTCCAAATAACATTCTATAAACCCCAAAGGCCCCCTCATATATGGAAGAATAATATTGCGCTTATCAATTCTTGGTAAGCAATTATTCTTGTGATGGCAGGCTGGTTACCATATTCGTATAAATGGTAGGCTAGTTATCATATTCACATAAATGATAGGTTAGTTACCATATATACAGGTGTTATACATGACAGCCTGCTTACCATATACGTGGGAGCTCTTGTGTATAAATAGAGGGACGAGACATCGTCCAGAAAACACACAACCACTCTTATTCTCCTCTCCCTTGAGCGTTGTGCTGCTCTGCCTTCCCCACCCGTCGCCGATGTGCCATCGGCACCTAGAGAGCAGGTCTCTGAAATCCATGTCCTCTCGTGTCCCTACACGGGGTAGGGGCCGTATAAGGTTTTTAGGAAGCGCCTCCACGACTGCTCACTGTTCGTCTACTTCCCCTCGACGCCGTTCGACTGCTTCCTCTTCATTCCGGTCGCCTGCTGCATCTACATCAACGGTTTGCTTCGCCTACTACTTGTGCATCTATTTGCACCGACAACCCCATTGCAAGAATGACATGCTTCTCTCTTTTTCTGTTATTTTTGTGCATTCTGTTACTAGCACCGGAGGGATCACGATTGCTTCGGTAAATTTGGATCGTAGTGCTACTATGTATCATGCGTAGTATTCCAAATCTAGCTATATTTAATCTTTTTCTAATTATTGGAATTAATTTAATCATCACTAAAATGCGATTATTTCCAACAAATTTCCTGAAGCAATCTTGATCCCTCCAGTGCTAGTAACAGAATACACATAAATAACAGAAAATGAGAGAAGCACGTCATTCTTACAGTGGGGTTGTCGGCGCAAATACATGCACAAATAGTAGATCAATGTAGATGCAGCAGGCCACCGGAGTGAAGAGGAAGTTGTCGAACATCATTAAGGAGAAGCAGACGAACAGCGAGCAGTCGTGAAGGTGCTTCCTGAAAACCTTATACGGCCCCTACCCCGTCCAGGGACACCAGGGGACGTGGGTTTCGGAGACCTGCTCTTTCGGCGCCGATGGCACGTTGGTGACGAGTGGGGAAGACAGAGCAGCACAAAACTCAAAGGATAGGAGAATGAGAGAATGATTGTGTGTCTTCTGGACGATATCTCGCCCCTCTATTTATACACAAGAGCACCCACGTATATGGTAAGCAGGTTGCCATGTATAACACCTGTATATATGATAACTAGCTACCATTTATATGAATATGGTAACTAGCCTACTATTTATATGAATATGGTAACCAACCTGGCATCACAAGAATAATTGCTTACCAAAACTGATAAGCGCAATATTCTCCTTCCATATGTGTGGGTGCCTTTAGGATTTAAGAAAAGTTTATTTGGAAAACTTCCAAATCTTCTAACAATCCCCCACCAAATCCCAATGGCACGCTTCAAATTCTCCCCGTACTAAAGTACTGTTAGTATACCAGTTTTTCAGTGGAGACCGATTAAGGTTGAACATCCACCTAGAACCCTAAGCTACACTCATCCACAACTGCGCAATGGACTAGACCTGGAATTGACAATTTGGTGTGAACAAGTTTCACCTAAGGCCTAACTAGTACTTGGCTGCCAAGTGTCAACCTCGCGGGTAGAACTTATAAGTCATACACCTGTCTCACTTCATGAGTCTCTTAAAGAATACCCAATTCTTATAAATTGTGACTAGCAGTTAGATTTATATAGGTGTGTTCTTACAAGAATACTCTGTAGGACACTATCTTGCTATAAAAGCCTCAGAAAACATTAGGACGATAGTCCACCTGCCTTACAGAAATGAGAGTACAGCAACTCCAACGGAGTGGGTTAGTAATAGGTTGTACTCTCTCGTCAACCAACATTTTGTTCTTTCTAGTTCCTAATTCACGGGATCTTCGATCACATAGGTTGGGTTACCACTGTGGTTAACTCACATGGGTCTCAATCCGATCTCCTTCGATGCATTATCAGTCACAGTGTGCGATAATCTCTTAGTAAAGGGATCTACCAGGTTCATAACTATATGGATATATTCCACAGCTATTACTCCGGAGCTTCTCAATTTCCTAACAGACTACAATCTGCGCTTTACATATTTGTTGGACTTCATATTATCCTATCTGTTGCTCACCTTCGAATAATTGTTTGATTGTCACAGTTCATGAGAATAGGCGAGATTGGTTTTTCAACCACAGGTAAGTCCATCAATAATTCTCTCAACCACTCAGCTTCGGTACAAGCTATGTCCAGAGCCATAAGCTCTGCCTCTATAGTGAATTTAATAAGAATCATCTATTTATAAATAGGATCGCCATGAGACAGCACCGCCACCTAAAGTGAAAATATATCCAATAGTGGCCTTTAGCTCATCGGCGTTTGTAATCCAATTTGAATCACTATATCAATCGAGTACACTAGGATACCCTGAATAGTGAATTCCATAACTCATTGTACCTCTTAGATAACGCAACAGTGTATCAATACCACACCAATGATCATCTCTAGGATTAGATGTAAATCTACTCAGTTTGCCCACAGCAAAGGAGATGTCAGGGCGAGTTGCGGTAGCTAGGTACATCAGTGACCCAATGATCTGGGAATATCTCAATTGATCCTTAGTCCTCGGTTCTTTCGAAGTATTAGACTAGGATCATAAAGGGTTGGAGAAGGTTTGCTGTCCATGTAGCCAAAACGGCTCAATACCTTTTCCACATAATGAGATTGCAACAGGGTAATCCCATTCTCTCCTTTATTTAGTTTAATATTCAGGATCACATCCACTTCACCCAAATCCTTCATGTAAAAATTTTTGGATAAGAACAATTTTACATTATTTATCTCATCGAGAGTCCCAAAAATAAGTATGTTATCGACATACAAACATAAGATTACTCTTTTACCCCCACCATGGCGATAATATACACAAGTCTTGGCTTCATTTACTGTAAACCCAGCAGAGGTTAAAGTTGTGTCAAACTTCTCATACCACTGCTTAGGTGCTTGCTTTAAGCCATACAAAGATTTAAGTAACCCACACACCTTGCCCTCTTGTCCTGGTACTACAAACCCATCAGGCTGATCTATATAGATCTCTTCATCTAGCTCTCCATTCAGAAAAGCCATCTTCACGTTTATTTGATGAACGAGAAGACCACGTGAGGCAGCCAGGGATAATAGTATTCGGATGGTGGTCATCCTAGCAACTAATGAGTAAGTATCAAAGGAATTCTCGCCTTCTTTCTGAGTATACCCTTTAGCCACAAGCCTTGCCTTGTACTTTTCAATAGTACCATCAGATCTTAGCTTCTTCTTAAACACTCACTTGCATCCCACTGGCTTACAACAAAATAGTTAGTCTGTTAATTCCCACGTCCCATTGGCAGTGATGGAGTCCATCTCACTGTGAACTGCATCCTTCTAGTATTCTGCATCAGGCGATGCATGTCTCTGAGATGATTATGAGAGTATTATCCACAAGGTACACAGTGAAGTCATCACCAAAGGATTTTGCAATCCTCTGTCTCTTACTCCTTCGAAGAGCGTCTTCACTGTCATCCTTCTCATTTTCATGCAAGTGCTTAAATGACTCAATCAGAGGTATGGGGTTCAGGAGTCAAATCAAATAATGAACTAAATGGAGAATATGCATCTTTCAATGGAAAAATATTTTCAAAGAAAGTGACATCACGAGACTCCAAAAGTTAATCAACTAAAATATCAGGCGTTTTAGATTTTATTACTAAGAACTTATATGTCGTGCTGTGGTGCGCATATCCTAAGAAGATGCAGTCAACTCTTTTAGTTCGAGCTTGCGCTTCTTATTTATTGGTATGCTAACCATGGCCAAACAGCCCAAGTGCGCAAGTAATGAAGTGAGGGTTTTCTTCCCTTCCATCATACGGAGTAGCTTCATTGTTCTTATTAGGAACTCTATTGAGAACGTGACAAGCTGTCAAGACAGCCTCCCCCACCATGCCTTAGACATACGGGACGTTTCCAACGTGGCATTCACCAAGTCGTCAAGACAGCCTCCCCCACCATGCCTTAGACATACGGGACGTTTCCAACGTGGCATTCACCAAGTTCATTAATGTTCGGTTCTTCCTTTCGGCAACCCCATTTTATTTAGATGAATAGGGAGGTGTTCATTCATGAATTATTCCATTCTTCGAACAGAAAAGATCAAACTTATTGGAAAAGTATTCCCCACCACGATCAGATCTAACTCATTTTATTTTTCTTTTTACTTGATTCTCCACATCAGCTTTATAAGTCTTAAAACATTCTAATGCCTCATCTTTAGTTTTTAGAAGAAACACATAACATTATCTAATCGCATCATCAATTAAAGTCATAAATTATCTTTTCCCTCCTTTTGTCAACACACCATTCATCTTGCAGATATCAGAATGAATGAGTTCTAATAATGTCGAGTTTCTCTCGTCCACAGCTTTATGAGACTTATGAGGTTGCTTTGCTTGTATACAAGCTTGACATTTAGAACCTTTGACAGTAGATAACTTTGGAATTAAACTAATACTGGATAGCCGCGACATGCAATCAAAGTTAATGTGACACAAAGGAGAATGCTATATATCAACCTCAGAATTGTTTGAATCACACACATGGTTCACAATTTTATTTGAGAAATCTGAAAAAGAAAAGCGGAACAATCCTCCACTATCATAGCCTTTGCCAATGAATTGGCCAAATCTCAGCACAACTACTTTATTCGACTCAAAGACCAGCTTAAATTTATCTCGACAAAGAAGAGATCCACTAACGAGATTCTTGTTTATTGAGGGGGCATGCTGCATGTTCTTCAATCGCACGATCTTTTTTAAAGTAAACTTCAGATCGATCGAACTAACACCAAGAACAGAAGCATGCGAGCCATTCTCTATCATAACGGTTGAACCTCGCGCGGTCTAGTAAGATAAAAACATAGATATATCAGAACAAATGTGAATATTGGCTCCTGTATCTATCCACCAATCATTAGATTGATAAACAGAGAAAACAATAGGTAATTTACCATATCCAGAGCTTTCACTTGAGTCACCAATGGTCACGTTGGCAGACTTCTGCCTCTTTTTATTGTTCTTGCCCTTACGGTAACGATACTTTTTTGGCAAAGTGTTCATTCTCACCGCACACAAAACAGACAATCTTATCCTTGTTCATCTTCTTCTTGAATTTAGTAGTTTGTACAGCTTTTTCTTTCCCTTTTGGTTCTTCCTACCAGCGTGCTGCATCATATTGACACTAGACTACCCTTCAGGTGCTCTTGGTGAAGTATCTTTTGCCCGAGCCTTCTCTTGAACATCAAGACCAGCCAACAAATCTTCAATAGAAATTTTTTGTCTCTTACGTTTCAGAGATGTGGCATAGTTACTCCATGATGAAGATAACTTAGCAATAATGCCCTTGCCACAAACTTGTCAGGCAACTGACGTCCAATCTGTTCGAGCTCCCTCACAACGATTTGAAATTCATGGGCTTGCTCCATGACAGAACGGTTATCCACCATTTTGAAATCGTGGTACTACTCCATGACATACAGCTCATGTCCAACATCTGAGGTCGAGAACTTATGTTCAAGTGCCTCCCACAATTTTATGGCACTCTTGATGTACATGTACACATCGCACAACAGGTTAGAGAGAACACTAAAGACGCATCCGACGAAAATTGTCGTAGCCGTGGTAAATTCCTACACCTCTTTCTCACTTGCAAGTGGCAGTGCAAGAGGATTACCCACGACCCAAAACACGCACATAGCCGAGAGCCACAGTTGAACTCTCGTCTGCCATCTCTTGAAGTTCACACCATTGAACTTCTTCGGTTTCATCGCATCAGCAAATCCAACCATCACTAAATGCCTATAAGGTTTTTGGATTGTTGGAAATAATCGCATTTTAGTGATATTTAAATTAATTCTAGTAATTAGGAAAAGACTAAATATAGCTAGATTCGGAATACTACGTATGTATGATGTATACTAGCACTACGATCCAAATTTATCCAAGCAATCGTGATCTCTCCAGTGCTAGTAATAGAATGCATATAACTAATAGAAAATGAGAGAAGCATGTCATTCTTACAGTGGGATTGTCGACGCAAATAGATGCGTAAATAGTAAACAAAGTAAACCGTTGATGTAGATGCAGCAGGCGATCGGAGCAAAGAGGAAGCAGTCGAACGGCGTTAAAGAAAAATAGATGAACAGTGAGCAGTCGCAGAGGCGCTTTCCAAAAACCTTATACGGCCCCTACCCCGTGCAGGGACACGGGGGACGTGGGTTTTGAAAACCTGCTCTTCTAGCATCGATGACACGTCGACGATGGGTGAAGAAGACAGAGCAGCATAGCACTCAAGAGAGAGGAGAATAAGATAATGGTCGTGTATTTATATACAAGAACACCCACCACATACATGGTAAGTAAGTTGCTCTGTATAACACCTGTATATATTATATATGATAACTAAATTACGATTTATATAAATATAGTGACTAGCTTACTATTTATATAAATATAGTAACCAACCTGATATCACAAAAATAATTGCTTATTAAAATTAATAAACAAAATATTCTCTTTTACATAATTTAAAAAAAGTTTATTTGAAAAACTTCACCTTTCACCCAGTGCCACCGGCTGGTCCCTCGGCCCCGCTTTGGTGCGCCGCCACCGCCCCTCCCTTCCACTCGCCGCCGCCGCCCCTACATCTTGTAACCGGTGACAGTGGCCGCCCCCGTCGTCCCCGCTGCCCGACTCCGGTGCCCCCCCCCCCCCCCCCCCCCCCCCCCCCCCCCCCGACTGAAGTGAAACTGCTCGTTTCTTGCACCTACGCGAGCTGCCTCTCGCGCCTCCTCGGCGTGCCCCACATTGCCAATGGGGACCTCGTCCGCGACGAGCTCGCGTGAACAGGGCCCCTTGCAACGCAGGTCAGAGCGGGACTCATTTCGATACGCACAACTCATTGCTAAGTTATTGAAATTGAATATTCTGTTGAATGAGCAAAAGATAATTATGATCTGGACAACATGCTATTTGTCCTTGCCTATTTATACAAGTAGATGATCGTGATTTTCATTGTTTGTAGTCGCAGAGAGTGGCTGCAGCTCCAGTTCTTGTTTGTGTGACCGTGAAGACCTGAAATACCGAGAGCAACATCAAACAGGTCTCATTATTATTAAGTCTTCACTCTGCTAAATGTTCGTTTCTTGACATATGGGTTATTAGTTAATGTAATTGCATATTTTCACAAGTTTCTATAGAAGATAAGTTAACAGTGTTATGACTTGATAGTTCTCTGTTTTAAAGAGAAAAAAAACTCTTTCAAATTACTGGTTTTACGCTAACAACGTCAGGTTATTTATGCATTTTACTAATCACTAATTCTAACTGCTAACTTTCTACATCTTGTGCTTGCAATTGCAATGATGGAGCAGAAATTTTACGTGTTTCCACACTACTGAAGAATGCGTCCCATTTAAATCAGAGTGTTCTTGAACATGGTAGTCCACTTACAACGGGAGGATTATATTCAAATGGAGCAGCTACTGACATGAATGGGTGGACATCAGCATTTCAATCAGAAGTATCGATACTGACCATTTAACATGACTTACTCTTCATGCCTAATTTACCATTTTGGAAAGCTTAGATCAGGTTTTGTCTAAAGAGCCTGTTTGGATACTTGGAATTAAGGAGAATTGAATTTGATTCCAAAATTCGACCTATTTGACAACCATGGAATTGAATCGTTGAATTCCACCCATTTCTGTCGGCTTGAAAGGGGGACTTGTTTTGAATTCAGACCCATTGCGGCAGAAAGGCTCAGAATCTTCTTCTCCCCAAACCTGTCATCCTCATTCTCATCCCCGGCTCCAGTAGCGCCGCCACCACGGAGAGGGATCCCAGCCCCTCCCTGCCATCCTCGACCTACACCGCCCCTGTTGTCCTCTCTACTCGCGACTCCACCGTCGTCGGCAAGTCACGCCGTCCCATCGTCGTGGAGTCGCACTGCCCCCATCATCGTCAAGTCGCGCCGCCCAGCCCAGCCCAAGCATCGACGGCGGGCCGGTTTGATTTGCCGCAATTGAACAAGCGCACTTGTCGATGACCTCCCCACCGCCGCTTCTCCGATCCGCAGCACCAACAACAGTAGGCCCGAGGCCCAGCGCGCGCTCCCGTGGCTACCTCAGGGCCGGCCCCCGCCTCGTCGCCCGCCGGTGCGCTGAGCTGTGGGAGGAGGTGCACATGGCCGATGCAGAGGAGGACGACTATGAGGGCGAGACAGAAGTGCTCGATGCGGGGTTCCGTACTAGGAGGGCTGCAGCGGCGAGGAGAACTACAACCGTGACCCTGAGATTGGGAACATCAAGGCGGGCTACTTCGACGACCCCAAGAAAGCTAAGACCCACGTTCGTGCACTCCTGCCTCATCTTCTCTCCTCTTGTCCTCTGTTGAACAAACAAATGGATGCTTGGTTTTTCATGATCTCAGCCTGATGATTCGCGGTTGGGTAATTTGACGATTCATTGGGCGTCTTGTGCAGATGTCAGCCTTGAGGATAATTCTGCACTTGATGATACGTGGTTCGGTAATTTGGTGATTTCTTGTGCTTTACTTCTGCACTTAAGGATAATTCTGTACAAATTGACCCAAACAACAATTTGATTTTAATTCTGAGATTTTAATTCCGAGAATTGCCAAACAAGAAAAATGGAATTGAATCCATTTCCAACCAATTCAATTCTAGACAATTCGATTTCCTGAAATTTGATTCATAGAAACTGATTCAATTCAGGGGATCCAAACAGGCCCTAACTGATTTTGACTTAACTGAAGATAATTACTTCTTATTGCTTGTTTGTGAGAACCCGGGTCTAAACAGCGTCAAATCCTCACAAAGAACGAACTTGCTGAGAAAACGAGGTTGGACAGGGAAGGGCGCTCGTGTCCATGGGTGAATTACGCACCAGAATGATCTCGCCAGAACAGGAGGCGGACATAGAGGATCGCTTGTGTCCAAGGCCGAAAACACACACCGAAACCAAAGCGCAGACATGGGGGAACACTCGTGTCCAGGGACCAAGTCACGCAACGATCAAGAACAACAACAGATCTCGGCGAGTGATCATGAGGGTGGCTGGGGACACACGTGGGACACAGTGAACTCGAAGAAATCAACTTGGGGAAAAAGATAGCCTCTTTAGCCTTGATAATTCACCAACGATACATGATTATCTAAGACTAAAGCTAGAGACTAATGACCATAGTTTCTCCCTGCCTCTCACATGGGCTTGTCTGAGTTTATAAAGCAATAAAATGGTGCACCAGGTAAGCCTACAAGCTTTACCGAAAGTTTGTTACACCAACCGTGAAATTAACATTAAGAGAGTATTCAAGCCGTTACCCACACATGCAGGATCCTTACAAGAACACCCCCCCCCCCCCCCCTCGCCCGAAGGCAACATCCTTGTCCTCAAGGATGCATATCTGGGAACCAAGTAGTGATAGTAGCTTTGTAGAAGTATGGGAAGGAACTCTTAATGAAGGGAGTATCCTCCCAACTGGAATCAGCATCTGATAGATTTGTCCATTTGATGAGCCATTGAGGTACAGATCGACAACTCTGGTCTGCAAAACCTTCTCTGGAGCAGTTTTAATGTAGCCTTCAAGAGAAACCAGAGGTAAATGAGGTGATGCCACAGCCTTAGGGCCAACGTGTTTCTTCAACTGACTAACACACTACAGGAAAAGTGGCTTTTAGCCACATCAATAATCGCCATCTTATCCTTGGTTACAATAGGTGAATGGTTTTAGTTACCAAGCATATATTAGTTACTACAGAATTTCAGCAACAAAGCAAAACATTGGTTACTAAATGCTCATAGAGACCAAGCAAATCTTGGTCGGTAAATGATTATAGCAACCAAGCAAATAATGGTGACTCAAACTATTTACCCATGACTTTCTCACTGGTGACTAAAAAGTTGTCATACATACACCATTAGTTAATAGCAGGCATCGAAACAAAATACCCATTATGTGCACTAAAAGGTTTCTTGGATGGACAACACAATCTTTTAAATGAAGAACTTATTCTTTACAATATGTTTTTTGGATCATCCGTAAAAGACATAGTGGTGGACAGCAAGGAATGCTGCCACTACAAGATATAATTGAAGAATTGCACTTGGATTGCCAACATGTGCCAACTCTGGATGCTAGTTGTTCAAGGACACCTGAAAGCTTGAACTGCTTGTCATCCCCTCTGTCAATGTTTGGTTTTCTTGCCTGGTTCATAAAAATGAAGTTTGTTATGATTATAAAAATCAGCAGGACCAACCATAGGAACTGCAATTATAGGGGAATTTCCTACCATGAGGACGCCAGTTTGAAAATTAAGTGATACGAAAATAAGATGCAATGTAGCAGTTTCCTTAACAATGCACATGGTAATGTGAATGTCCATTGCAAAGCAGGGTTTAGTAAGAGGTGTTACAATATTGTTCAAATGGTTAAAATGAATCTGCTCATATAACTTCTCTAGGATGGACAATCGTATTGGCACTGATTGTTACTGATAAACACACCATCAGACAACACAAGGCAGAGAAAATATATTTCAGAAGACACAACTTTATTACCGTGGATGTACCTCATTCATGCTTCACCACTTGGAGATCCCATCAGACACAAGGGGGCCTGCAAGAAAATAAATAATAACCTGCAACTTATTATCCTTTATTTTGTCACTGTTACAATGTGATGCAAGGCCTCTATTTAACAACTAGTAAGCATGCACCAAAGTCTATTTACCTTGTCCATCAGAAGTGCTTGTATGAGTGTCTCAACAGCGTGTTCCTGCTACATCAAAGTTATGCATAGGAGGTGTAACCCCTGCCAATCTGCACATGACATTGCTCAACCAATCAATTCTCTGACTTTGATGATCAATTTGAGCTTGCGGGGACTCAATAGTTGCTTGTTGAGACTCAATTGTTGCTTGCTGGGTAGAAATAACATCTTGGAGCATAGCTGCCAGAAGAAACTACCCAACTGCAGCAGCGTATCAAATATATCTTTCTGGACAAAACCTTGCATTCCAAGTGCTAGTGTCCGTTGGAGAAGAATATGGTAGTCATGGGTCTTCAGTCCTGTTATATTACCATCTTTATAGCTCACGCCTCTTGATATGTTTGCAGCAATCCATCCGGAAAGCAAATTGATTCTATGAACTAAAAAAAATTCTTTCACCTCTTCCTTGGACAGTGTGTAACATGCACGAGGCTTCACTATACTATTTCCATTTTGTTGCAAGTGCAGGTCCTTTTGAATGTCCATATCCTGCAGATCCGTACGAGCCTTAAGTGTATCCTTGGTTTTACCATCAATGTTCAACATGGTTCCTAATAAGCTCTCACAAATATTCTTTTCTATATGCATAACATCAAGGTTCTGTGGAAGCTTGAGTTCCTTCCAATATGGCAGCTCAAATAAAATGCTTCTCTTATTGAAATTTCTCCGTGGTACACTCTTGTTAGGAACCTTCCTTTTCTTATCTCTCTTCTTTCCATATGTGAAGCCTTGCAAATGATCTAACTTTTGGAGCAACGCAAATATTTCATTTCCTGATGGCTGCTTTGAGGGTAATGCTTTCTCATTCTTACTATTAAAAAGTTTACTTCTTCTTCACCTATGTTGAATAGGCAAGTATCTCCTATGGCCCAAGAAACCGATCTTACTTCTTAGTGGTTGTGAATATGTTCCCTCAAAATAAACTGGGCAAGCTTTGTAGCCTATTGGAACATACCCAAACACCGAGCCTAACGCCACGAGGTCATGAATAGTCCAAAGAAGCACTGCTCGCAGATTGAAGGTTTCTCTTAAAGCTGCATCATATGTAAGGGCTCTGGCAGTAAATAGTAGCTTTAAATCCTCCACAAGTGGTCTTAGATACACATCAATATCCCTCCTAGGCTCTTTCTTTCCAGGAATCAGCAAATGCATCAATATAAAGGGCTCCTTCATACATCTCTACGGTGGCAAGTTATATACCACTATAACCACTGGCCATATACTATATGAAATAAGTCTAAATGGGTTAAAACCATCGGTTGCTAGTCCTAGGCGCAAATGCCGAGGGTTTTGGGCAAGCCATGGATATATCCTATCTAGATGCTTCCAAGCTTCAGCATCTCCTGGGTGCCTCAGCACATTTTCTTCCACTACACGCTTTTCACTATGATAATGTAGGTCTGAAGCACCTCTTTGTTCATGAAAAGTCTTTGTAACCTAGGTATCAAAGGAAAGTAATATAAAACCTTACGAGGCCTCCTTGCCTTCCCGTCATGTTCCTTCCATCTTAATTCCTTACGTATCGGGCGTTGACCTTCATCTTTGAGCTCCTTTGAAAACAACACATAATCATTTATGCAAGCATGAATACTTTCATAACCTAGCCCTAGATCTCTCAACATCTTTTTTGCTGCATAATATGTAGCTGGAAGTGAGTCACTGGTTGGCAAAGCTTCTTTCAGGAGTTTGAGTAACATCTCAAATGATTTATTACTCCAATGGTTTGAATTCTTTATGTGAACAAGTTTCAAAATTATCATCTCAAATGATTTATTACTCCAATGGTTTGAATCCTTTATGTGAACAAGTTTCAAAATAAATGATAATACGGAGTGACTTTTGCAACCTGGATATAGTTCTCATTGTGCACTACTCAGCAAGTTGTCAAATCGGAACAACACTTCATTGGATTTATTGATATTTTCCCCACCACTATTTTGGTTTCCTTGCTGCTCAACACATGATTTTGCCCTGTGTATGTCTCCAAGAAGATCCTCAATCGCATCAAACACATCAAAATCATCATCTGTATCTTCAACTTCAAGTGTTGAATGCCATATAGTATTAGATGTGTTCGAACTAGCTGTATGGTCCGATGACTTATATTTGCACAATGTAGACAAAGGCAAAGAATCATATCACTGCCACCATTATGCTGGTAAGCAAACTCAACAAATACATCTACCCAGCTCTGTATTCCACTGAAAACCTATCAAGTAACTTCATCCAATTTTTGTCCATACTCTATTTTACTCCTGCTATTAACCCTTATGTTAGCTAGCTAATTTATAAACTAAACAACCAAAGTTCTAGTATATTCGATTGGTAAATCTCTGTATTAAGCTTAAAATTCTAGGGCCATGGGAGGTCTACCAGTGCTCACAAATTAGAATTTGTACGCAGATTTGAATGTCTTAAAAAAACCTAACAGAATACCCACACGAATGGCAGATTTCATTTCTATGCAAAATCATAGAGTTAAATAGAATATAATAAGTGCATTTTGCAGATCAAACAAATCATGAAGGAGCATTACGATGATAAAGTGTCAAGGGAATAAGCAGGAGAAGTAATCGTACCTAGAACTGCTAGGAGAACGGAACTCCAACGAGTTGTGCTTGATCTGCTTTCCTACTAACCGCTGCTGCCCTTCCTGTAAGAATTTCAAACTAATAAAGCAGCTAGTTATCTCAATTTTTATTCCGATCAAAATTATTTGTTCCGAATTTCGTTCTGTCTAATTCAAAATTCTTCTTTCTAAATTCTTCCGGTGCCGAAATAATTTAGTACGCGTAATTTTCGTTGGGGCTAAAATTATTTTTCGAAAATTCTATATTTAAATTTCAGATCACTAAATAATTTTTTCTAATTATTTTTTTCTCAATCTTATTATCTCTCACCTACTCTATTTTAATCCTTCTATAAATATCTCTTCTATTCTTATCATCTCCCTCATCTCCCTTTTCTCCTCATTTTTCACAAAAATCTACAGCACCTCTTTGCTCTGTCTCGTTTTCCGTTCGCCTTCTCTTCCTTCACGTTGCCGCCCCGATCTCGTCTCCTGCGCCCTGTCCGCTTGAGTCCCGCGCCCGTAGTCCGCTGGACCGCGTGCCCGCTGGAGCGCCTCGAGTTTTCTGGTGGTCCAAAGCCTGCCTCTGTCCTGCGCCTAGTCGCCAACCACCGACGCCGTCTCCACGCATCCGGATTTCTGCGCCTGCTGCCGTCGCCGCCTCGATCTCTGTTCGGTTCCCGTGCTTCCGCGTCCTGCCCCGAGCTGCAATGCACAGCCGATCTCCAGTGCGCTCTGCCGTTTTTGTCGCGCCGTCGTCGCCTCGTCTCTCGCGCCCCGACGACCCGACTCCGTGTGTCACTTCACCAAGCTGCACCCCATCGCGTCACTGCTCGAATAGCATCTCCAAATCCGTGTCGTGGTTCTGATTTTCGTCTCCAGTCTTCAGTGCGTTGATCTTCGATTTCCGATCTTCGAGTCTCGCCTCTCCGATTTCCAATGCTGGTGAGAATAATTTTCCTCTCTTAAATTTCTTTTTCTTTCCGATAAATTGCTGCATAAATTACTAATCTGGTTATGATTAATTGTTCAGTGATTAATCTAATTCTTTATGTTCTAGATTGTCTATGATTTTTAGAGAACTTCGTTTAATCTCAGTTGTTTCCTAAAATTATTCTGTTATTTTGTCTCGTCGCGAATATTGGGTAGGATTTTTCAGAAAACATTTTACGCACGTTTAGCCTAGTAGTTTTAATTTAGATTTAATTACCGATTTTATTTGTCACGTACCTAGTGTCGGACCCCTGTTCGTGCTGTGTTTAACTTAGTGTTCCAAAGGAAGAGTTCCGCGAGCCCTCTCTGTTCAACGACTCGGAACTCGACTTCGATCCCGAGTTGCCAGACAAATCATGTTTCTTGATCATTTTTGTACCCAGTATTTTAAACTGCATGTTTTGTTTTCAATCATAATTTACATGTCAACTATTTTTAAAATATGCTAGCAACATTTTTAAGCCGTGTCTATTTATTGTTCTACAAATATGAGCCATAGGATTACATTAAAATAATTATTTTATTTTTAATGCTTAGCCATGTTTAGTCGCATTTAATTTTATCTTACAACTGTCATAAAAATAGAATTTGTGTTAAATGATTTTGAATTGTGCTTCAAATATGTGAGTTTTACAAATAAATATATATAACTATTTAGCGAGGGTAGAATAAAGTACGAGAAGCTGAAAGACTTTTGAGAAGTCCTTGTGAACGTATCTGTTGTGGATATAACGAGAAGATTCGGGTTGAGATTTTTTTATGAGACTTGTTAGTTGTTGGCGTTGAGGTTGAAGAGAGTGTCTGCCCCGGTAATTAAAGACCGAGTCCTTCGACTTTTGTACTCTCAGTTGATAATCATGCACACCATGTTACCCTATATGGGCAGTGACTTGATCTTGAAACTTATCGAGACTGGTTGTTTACTCGTGAGTTGGCGGTGTTGTGTTAATATGATGTAGAGCATGGACTTCCTACATGAAATCGAGATACCTCACTTGAGATATCCCACTGATCAGTGATAGGCTCTTTACAGCTACAGGATCTGATTGCGTAAGTATTTAAGATCTCTATTTTGGAGGACGGATAACGCCAGTTAAAGCTTGTGGACGGGTCTTGTGTGTTCGTCGGGGCTACGACGGTAGTTCTCGATGACGCTTCTTGTGGGTCCAAGTGCATAACCTCTGCAGAGTTATAGTCAATGCGCATTACCATATCGAAGGACACCTCCTCTGAGTTGTGCTTTTCGTTGAATAGTTTTGTTTTTCTTCCTTCTTTTTTATTTCAAAATGTTTTTGACTTCGGGCTTTGAGCTGTGGTCGAGTGTAGAGATTACACCGGCATTTAAAATAAACTCCCGTCCGAGATAACGGAGATCCCTGCGAGGCAAGATAATAAAATTTGACAGTTTTAAAATAAAGCTTTTTGCATCTTTAAAATAAAATAAAATATTTTAAACTTGCATTTAGCACTTGAGCCATGCCTTTATCTTTGAAATTATTTATATGTATATATTGTTGATAGGTAGTACGCGGTTTGTTGAGTATTCGTACTCACGGCTTTCTAATTTACTGTTTTAAGATGATACTCTCAGTTTCGACTTCTACTATGTCTCTGACGAACTGTGAAGTCCGTTTTTACGCTCAAGCTAGCTTGTGTAGAGGAGATTTGCTACTGTTGCTGTCATGTTGATGCTTTCGTCGCTGCTTTTGTTGAATTTTTGATAGTGATCTATCTGCTTTGAGATGTCTCGGCCTGCGTATGGATGTATTTTTTTAGAGGATTTTACTTTAATAATTTGTTTGACTTGTTATTTTTTATTTTCATTTTTTTTAAATACTTTTATTATGGTTTTATATGTCGTGCTTGTTAACCTTTTAAAATTGACAATCACATAAATTCGAAAAAATCGGTTGTTACACTTCCAGCACCCCAGCTCCAGGCTGTCAACAGGCACCACTCTCGCCCGCTCGCCGCGATGCTGCTCCAGGCTGTCGCCCCGCACCGCTCCGACCCGCCTGCTGCGCTGCTCACCCTGCCGATCCACGCTGCTCTGCTTCGCCCACCGTGAAGCACGGATCTAGCCTGCACGGCGCGCCGCGCCGCTCTTCCCTGCTCACCGCACCTGCTCTGGCCTGCGCGGCCACCCTCGTGGCCCCACCCGAGCTGCCGCCCTGCGAAGCTGCGGCCGCTCGGCAATGTGTTGTTCCGTATGGGGTGTGGAGTTCCTGTTGGAGTATGCGATGTGTCTACAATAAAAACCAGAACAGAAAAATGGTCATTGGGCCTCGGTGGCTACAGCCCATCGTTCTTTCCTGTGACCAGGTTAAACAAAAAAGTGGCCGCTAAAAGTTATTTTCAGGCTGTTTTTTCAGTAGACATTTGGTAACCAAAAATACAAGACCTTGGTTACTAAAAATAACCATCTGGTAACCAAACAATTTGGTAGCTAAAACATGGTAGCTAATTCCTTGGTTTTTTGTAGTGACATGAAAAACAGGGTGCATTTTTGCTGTGTTAGGCAACTGAAGTTTGTAAGCAGTAGAGCCAATCTTTTGAAGAATGAGAAAGGGGTCATAATACTTTGTATCAAGTTTGATATTCCTTCTGATGCCAAAAGCAGCTTGTTTGTAAGGTTGGAATTTGAGATACACTATGTCACCTTCATTAAAATGTCTTTTAGTTCTGTTTTGATCAGCATATTTCTTGAATTCTAGCTTGAGCCTTGGTGAGGTTTTCTTTAAGCCTAGAGATCATAGTTTGTTTGTCTGAGAGAAAATCTACTTCTAGAATAGGAGGTCCAGGAATCATTACTTCACTGATAAGTGGGGGTGAATAACTATATAGAGTTTGGAATGGAGTACACTTCAGAGAGGTGTGATAACTTGTATTGTACCACCATTTTGCTAAGGAAAGTTAGGCACACCATTTATGTGGTTCTTCAAAAATCATATATCTCAGATAAGTTTCTAAGCATTAGTTTACTCTTTCAGTTTAGCCATCAGTTTGAGGGTGGTGTGCAGAACTAAAGTGCAATTCTACCTTGAAAGCTTTGAATAAATGTTTCCATAGATCACACGTAAATATTCTGCCACGATCAGTGACAATAGCAGTGGGTAAGCCAAGTAGTTTAACAATGTTATCAATGAATATCTGAGCTATTTGCCGAACTGTGTAAGGATGTGCCAATGGTATAAAGTGAGTATAGTTGGTCAGTCTGTCTACCACTACCAGAATGACATCTTTACCTCCAGAACGTGGCAATCCTTCAATGAAGTCCATAGATATGAAGCTCCAAGCCATATCAGAAATTGGGAGTGGGGATAGCAATCCAAGGTCATGACAATGTTCTCCTTTGGCTCTCTGATACAGAGCATTCAGAAATAAACTTTTCAACATCTTTCTTCAAATTTGACCAGTAAAAGATTTTTTTAACTCTATGGTAAGTCACTCTGATGCCTGAATGGCCTCCAACAGCAGAAAAATGCAGGGATGACAGAATAGTCTATTTGAGTAAGAAGTGCCAATATAAATTCTGCCCTTGAATCTCAATATACCTGCATGAATTGAATAATCAGGGTGACTGTTAGGAGCAACTGCCAACTGAGTGAGGAGCTGCTGACAATGGTCATCAGTAGAATAGCTTGCTTCTACTTCTGTCATCCAAGATGGAGAAACCAGGGTAAGTGCAGAGCAAGAACTGTATTTCCTAGATAGTGCATCTGCTGCTATATTTTCTTTTCCTTTTTTATATTCAATTCTGTAAGTGAACTCAAGGAGCTTGAGCATCAGTTTGTGTTGAACTCCTTCAGTGATCCTTGGATCATCATATTTTGAGGTTTTTGATTATCAGTTCACTGCCTAAAAAATAATGTCTCTATTTCTTTAAAGCTTCCAAAATCGCTAGTGCTTCTTTGTGATAGACTGATTGAGTTGCTACTTTAGGTCCTAAGGCTCGACTGAAAAATGCAATGGTCTCTCATTCTGCATAAGAACTGCCCCAATACCCGGGCTAGAAGAATCTGTCTCTAGAACAAAAGGTTGCTGAAAATTTGGTAGAGCTAAAAGTGGTGCAACAGTGAGGCTGTGTTTCAAGTAATTAAAAGCATAAGTTTAATTTTCAGTCCAAGCAAAAGAATCTTCGCGTAGGATATTATGTCTGTACCAAAACAAACCTCGAAGTAATCAATCCAATAAAAAACCATGTCATTTGTTGGAGATGAAATTGTTTTGTACCTCAACGGCGAATGTGAAACAGTAACTAGAGGTCATTTCGACTGCCTTTTTCACAGTAGTGGTCATAAAGCCTACTTGGATGATGAGGTATTTCAAAAGATTGATAATATGAATTACTACATGGCCTCTTCCAATTAATATTGTCATTTTTTAAATTAGTGTAACATTTTCTTATGCATAGGTTATTAATGCTTACATAAGCCTCATGAGAACTCATCATCACTTGATGAACCGTACTGATGGTTCTGATATCATGGAGACTACCTTTAGGGCAGAATTATTAAAAAGAGATGGTAATACATATGTCAGAATAGATGAAGTCTATCCAACAGAAGATAATAGCACAGCAATAGCAATGCAAGAAAGGGTTTCTCAGTATTTGTCGACGGACATGGTAGCATTCATTATAAACAAGTTCTATGAGGACATGCATTTTTTTGAATGGTTTACTAATTGCAGGTTCACCTCTTAATTTTCAAATCTTCCTTCCTATCAACATCGTAAACATTGGCATTTCACCATTGTGAATGCAAGAAAGCGGATTATACAAATACTCGATTCACTAGGTTGGACACATGCTCGTGCTGACCTGAATCTTGCTATTATTATCTTCTTGCTATTTTTTATTTCTTGTATTATTCTTTATTTTTAATATACTTGAATTTAACAAATCCTTTTTTATGCAGCTTGACGGATTACAGAAAACAATTGACATGTACACTAATAAATTGAATGTTGAGAACGTCAAGTAGGAGGACCATAATGTTGCTTCTTGGCCTCGAGAGGAAATATCACTTGAGAATAATGTTAAGCTAGATGGGTAGTCACAAAGGATTTTATATGGGCGTTTTTACATTGTTATGTTATTTGCCATTTATATAAGATTTTATTCTTTTGATACTGATTCCTGCTTATACTATTGATTAACTTGTTTTTAATTTTTTTTAGTTATTCATGCGGACTTTTCACGCTAGATTACATGAAGTATTGGACGGGTGAATATCTGACTGACCAATTTACAAAGGTTAATTGCTTTTTTTCACTAACATACAAGTATAGGTTATCAAGTGGAATTAATCCTTTCCCTTTAAAATATTATGTAGGATGACATGACACATTTTAGGACCAAGTTGGCCTCCATTTTGCAGTCATGTGAGCAAAATATATTGGAGTGCTTGTCTTTATATAAAAAATATCATTGACTCCGAAACAATGGACATATCGTCTGTTTAGGATCTATAAATACTCTACAGTTCAAGACCCACCAATCTATTATTGTCCATGCAGAGAAGATCAGCGAGGAGACTCCTATTTCTACCGAGTCAATAAGCACCCGTCCAGTAGGCTCCATGGTGGTTAATACTGTCTGCAGCAAAAGACTTTGTGATGTGGAAATGGCTATAAAGAATCTAGATGGCCTGATGGATACTGCTACTGACAAAGATCTAAAAAAGGTATGTATAGTGTATTCATTAGTGTAATTCCTTATCTCTCCTAATATTTATGTTCGTAGATGTTGTCTATCCCTTATATTCATATGTATATCTTCATTCTATTTTACCAGGTTACTACAGATGACGATAATTCATCCACTAAAAATAAGAGACGTCGTTATGTTAATTGTAATAGCGAAGAAGATGATATTCGTGGCGTGAACAATGCAAAATGAATGAGTTAGTAGATGCTGGCGAAGCTAAAGATATTACAGTTAATATGGTACATGACATTTTGTTTATATATTGTTTTTTTTGTCAATAAATATGTTTCGAGAATATTTGTTTCTTAACTATACATCGTGTCTGCAAATCTCAGCAATTAACATTTGATCTCGACAGCGGTGAGGTGCTCACACAAGAGGAGTTTAATGACTTTTGCAAATTACTTGATTCGGAAAACATTCAGGAAAATATGAATGACGTGGAAACAGCTAAATAGATTCACAAAGAAATATTACCATGCAAAGATGACTATGTTACCTTGTTATGCAACACAGTTATGCAAATGAAAGACCCGGTTGATTCCCGGTGGATTTAGAGTATGTCTTTTTTTGAACGGATTTAGTAATTTGTTTCCATATAATATATTGTACTTTTGATATTAGCATATATTTTTATAAAGTACAATGTGAGCTCTACATCGACAAAGAGGTCTTAATACAAAGTTAACTTTTCTATATAGGTGTTTGAATGATAGCATGCAAGAGAAACGGAAAAAGTAAAAATGACTGGTACAAATCATTTCATGGACCTTACGTTCAATTGTAATATTCCTTCCGCTTTTTCTTTAAATTCTATCACTAACATTCACCATTATTATTGCATTCTCTCCATCTAATATGCCTTATTTTGAAATAGAACTTGTGCCCTTTCTGGCACCCATCTACGACAAGCTCCTGATGAGAAGAAATTATTTGATACATTCATGTGCAGATATTGGATGAGTTATAATGTATTAGACACCACTTCTGTAAGTTTCTCATATTAAGATATATTTTTAAACAAAGAAACATGTGCTTAATTACTTTTTTGAATGTTTATTTGTAGATCCATATTATATTACATCGTTGTGGCGAATATTCACTTGTTATTCTTCAAATGAAGTTCGCAAACTTATTTATGTTTGACTCTAATCCGATTCCATTTTGAGTCAAAATCACGATTTCAAGAGATGGTCTCAAAATCACAAAATTCTTGTATGCCATGAGACATAAGTATGGACCGAAAATGAAAAATTATTGGTATTAGAATACAACTATCACAGATGAGAGAATGAAAGACAGAAATATTTATATTATTTTAAATTTTATATGTAATATAAATATGTATACTTTATGTGATTATTACGATTAAGCAGTCAATCATCGAGACATTAAATACTAGCCGGAGGACTGGAGTGAAGGAGATGAACTATGAGTTCTTACTTAAGATACTAATCTATATTATTAAATATAATGTATAAATTTAATTATGTATTCATTGATACGATTGTGTACAAAATTATGTAACACTTTGAAGAGAATTTTTGGTTTAATTATTAGCATCTAATTTGAATGAGGCAAAAAGGGTTCTGTAATATCTAAAATTACTTTTCTCGTATAACGAGAAAGCAAATTCTTTGATAAAGAGTACAAATAATTATGTGATGAAACTAAATTATTTATGTGATATGTTTTTGAATAATTCATGTTGTTTTATCTGTATCGTATCGAACTTATGTTATATTATATTTATTTATCGAAAAAAACATATGTTACATTACTTTTCTGTATCAAATGTGAAAAGTGCATTGTATTACTTTACTTATGATATAGCACGGGTACACAGACTATTAAGTTTAACAGTCCGAGACCAACACATCACACCGTGGCCTCCTCGATTGCCCTATCATACGCACACTCCCTTCTGCCGTGCCGACCCCCTCTATCGGTTCCTTCCACGGACACTAATTTTCTTTTGAGCATGCCATTATTTCCGTTTTCTAATCCAGATCCGGAGGGCGTAAAAATAACAAAGACGCGGGCTTAAAAGATATTCTCGAAAAACCAAAGGGGTAAAAGTGGAAAGGCAACGCTGAGCCTGAGGCCGTGAGGAGCGAGCGGGAGCGGGCGGCGAAGGGGGGGCGGAGCTGGAGCTCGTTGATGGTGATTAGGGTTTGGCCGCCCACGTCCTCGACTTGCTGAAGAGCCCCCGGTGTCGGGAAAGGCGTCTCCTTCCCGCTCGTATAAGGTTCCGGTTGGGGGAAGCATTAGCCGGCTGGCCGAGTCGTGCTTTGATGTCGGAGCAGGAGCGGAGGGAGGCGGAGCCGGGGGGCGAGGCCGCCGTGGCGGCGGCACAGCACCACAACATGCAGGTGAGGATTCCATACTCGTCGGATGCTCTCTAGGGTTCCGGAAGCTTTGGGATAGGTAGATCCGCTCACAGCTGTTCGATAGGCCGCCCTGCTGCGCGTGTAGTCTGGCGATTCTCTGCTATGGCACGTCGCTTCCTGGAAGCTAGCTGCTGGGATTGTCCACGGGGGAGTTGTGTGTGTGTGTGTGGGGCGGGGGGGGGGGGGTGGTGGTCTGTGGCCTACACGGTGCCTTAGATCCGAGTTTGCTGCTCTTGGAGCTGGCAATTTGGTGTGTTCCGGCGACCAGGATTTCAGTTTCCTTATTCCACGGTGAACTCTATTAGGAGCTTTTGTAAAAAGGTTGTTTGCGCGTTGGATGAGCTCCACCAGCACCTGTAGGTTTGGAACTAACCGGACATGTCTCACAACAGAGTTAGTCTGGATCGTGTAGCTTCTTTCAGTAAACTCAGAAAGCTTCTATGCGAGTAGTTCAGACAGTATGCCATTAAACTAATCTTTATTTTTGTGCACAATGGTTTTGCATGTTTTAACAAAGGAGATGATCTTAGGTCAACATGTGGGAATGCATGATTCAATCATATCGTCACAAAGTGCCATATAAACTATCTGCTGCCATTATGGATAATTGACTATTTTATTGCCTGTGACACCATCCTTGTATTTCAGTGTCGAATTGTTGTGAGATCTGGAGCTTGTTCACCAGCAAATTTATTACAAATTGAAAAACAGCATTATAAATGTTCAAACCAATCCAACTAGAGGTCATGTCTTTCTTAGGGTGGAAGATTAAAATCATACAATAGTTATCGACATTTGAAACGATCCACCAGAGGTAGTGTCAACCGGTAGCCGTATGTTGATATGATCTAACATAGTTCGACATCTAGGAGAAGAGTCCTTTTCCATTCCATTTATTGGAGCATTCTATTGTTTATATTTTTATGATTATGATCATGCTTCCATAAAGCCATATATTCAGGCGCCATAAAGTGTCAACTTGATCTCACAAAGATTGACTTATTCTTTAGTACTTGTTGCACTCCCAGAGCTTCTGTTCTTACATATGTTCTTCAAAACGACCAAAATTTTGGAAAGATGCATGCTTGATTGCTTTCGTTGAAAGGAGTAGTTAAAAACCAATATATCTTTGCTGGTGTCTTACAAAAAGATCATGAATATACTAATTACAAAAGGATTAATTTCAATGTTAACAAGAGATGTACTTTTCCCCCATGTTTATGCTGCAGTAACATGTTGCAAACTGATACCAGTCCACTTCAGAAATCCTGACCTTTTTATTTCCATAGTTTTTACCCATTCACCTGAAGTGAGTAGTCTAACTCCACTGTAGTTTATCGTCTTCAACCATGTTGCTACCTCTTGCTTGTATCTGTTAAAAAGCTCATGTTATCTGTTCTGATATATTATTTTTATCTTTCTGTACACTGGTGACTGCTCCAGCGCGTCAAAGTATACCGTTTGACTGATGGAGGAAAATGGGATGATCAAGGAACAGGGCATGTTTCTATTGAGTACATTGAGGTACCTTTCTGTGCCGATATTGATTTGACTCAACTACTCATTCCTGTTATAATGTTCACTCCTGTGAACGTACTTTTATATTGTCTTCATCTTGCAACAACGTGCTTTATATTTGTTTTTCATCCTGTTTCTTTAGATTGATAAAACCTTCAACAACCTCTCATTTTCAATGATCAGAATGTGAATGTGTTATATTTAGTCAGAGTTTTTAAATTGAAACTAACATCACCAAGACCATGTATTTTAGGTCAATGCATATGTTCATAAGTGCAACAGTGTTATGGTTAGCTGCAACTTGACAGCCTGGGGTTCTAAACTTTTCAAAAGCTGCCCACTCAAGTTATAGTTTCAGTTTCACTTGTCTATGCTCTCTTTGCCAAAAATGTTTTACTTGAGTTCATGAGTTTCTATTATTCTTTGTCTAGGCTATGTGCTATTTATAATTCCAAACTTATTTGCACTACATGAGAAACACACAGGCATCTTATGAGCTACATGGGCCATCAAAGTTTGGTTTTGTGTCATGGAATGTCTGCTTTGTGAAAGCCTGATTGAGACGAAAGCCAAAACAAACTACTTACAGTTAATGTCACTATGTTATTCTGCTGATGTATAGGCTTACCTTTCAGATCTTATTACATGATTCTTTTTTTTTTTGTGTTGATTCTAGGGTTCAAAAGATCTTGGTTTGACTGTTTTGGATGAGGAGGATAACGAGACACTACTCGTCCACAACATCACATCTGAAGATATATACAGAAAGCAAGAAGGTGTTCTAATACCCCGTCCTTCTGTTCCTCCTATGAATAATAGTTGTGTGTGAGCCCTGGCGCAGTGGTAAAGTTGTTGCCTTGTGACCATGAGGTCCAGTCATGGAAACAGCCTCTTGTAGAAATGCAGGAAAAGCTGCGTACAAAAGACCAAAGTGGTTGGACCCTTTCTTGGACCCTGCACCAGCAAAAGCTGCATGCACCGAGCTGCCCTTAATTATAAAGCTTGCTAACATATTTCCATTTGTTAGAAACAATCATTTCATGGAGGGACCATGACGCAGCAACAGAATTAGCACTCAGCTTCCAGGAAGCTACAGGATGCTCCTACATATGGTAGGTGGAAAAAAGCACTATTATATAACTAGCATTTTCTCTATTCTTTTCTCACTTTTTTTTAAAAATATTTTCTCTTCTTGGTGATGCTATGCAGGGACAACATATGTGACATTCAGCGAAATATTCAGTTCAATAACCTTGGTGGTAAATTGTTTATAATCTATTGCCATTTATTTATTTGTAAGGTTCATATTTCTCATTTCTCATGTCATGCAGCTCTTGAAGTTGGTCCTCATCACGCGCCGGAATCTCTAGATGCCTCCAGAGTATTGCATTCAAATGGTAGATCCCACTTTGTTTTATACATGCTATCTGCTGTTTAAGTTTTGAACCAAGATTTCTCTTTGAGATCATGGTTGGCATTTAAAAGTTTCTGTGTTTTTTGAAGCCATAATAGAAAAAAAATTTAGTGGAGCTAGTAAATGCTTTTGTGAGAAAGTTTGATTCCCCAGTGGAGACAGTAACACAATCTTGTGTTAAAACATCTGAATATATGCTTCATTTCTTGCATTATTATGCTGAGATGTGCACATAATTCCTTGAGCTTTGCTGTTAAAGGTTCTGGAGGTACTGATGCCACTCCCACATCACAGCTTGCTACGTAGCCTACATCTGTATAGTTTTTGATTCATATAGCCCTGGTCTCAATATCTCTGCTTTATTAATTATTCACTACCCCGCAGATGATTCATTCTGCTCAGCTAACGGTGAATTCAGGGAGCTTCCTCCAATTGAATTATCCAATCTTCCTTTGCTCTTAAAGGTTTGATTTCCTATGTCTGTCTTTTACCTATCATGCTCAGTTGTGACATCCATTTGTTGTGTTTTGACATTTCAGTTCAATATTTAATCTATTAACAAACCATTGTGACTATAATAATATTATGGAATTATAGATCCTATCAAGTCTAAGGATTGAAGTTTCTGTCTTGTCCAGTCATGTTTCTGAAGCCCCAACTCGTTGATTAAAATCTCTACTTCTTAAAAAGCACATGTTTTCTTTTCTATGTACACTTGGCAAAACGTTCGCAACAGAGATGGCTTAGACTACATACACACGGAAAAATGCACCCAAAGTTGTCCCTTTTTACAAATCTGACGGATGAAATCTTTCCACAGACACCCCTTACAAATCTAACGAACGAGCTTTTCTGGACCTCCTAGATCTTGGGCCCACAAGGACCATTGTTAGTTAACAAAATACAACTACCTGAAACATATGTATGAGATCCAAAGAAAGTTGTTGGAAAACAAAACAAATTCATTTTGGGTCGCCCGGCGAATCGCTTCCTGCCGCTGTCATCCATCCTCTAATTTATGGTGAAGAATGAGAAATTTCATATTTTAATATTAATATATTATTTTCTTAAGTTAATATTTTTCCTTAGACCATAGCTTTAGCACGGGCATCGGGACTACTATGTGGAATAGCTTGCATCTTGTTCCTAACCTTCTAAGTATTTCCTTGTTCTTCTGGCTTTCTGCCTGTCAGTCTGAAAGTTATACTCCCTCCGTTAACTTTTACTTTTCATTTTTAGCTCTGGGCATGGGGATTAAGAAAAGTGAAAAATGTATGTACACAGGAAACGAGAGAAAGAGAGATGCATTGGAAATAAAGTGTTTGGGGAAGAGAGAAAAGTTTGTTGGGAAGTGGGAATGACAAGTATTTAGGAACAGATTTTGAATCCTAGAATGACATAAAAGGGAACAGAGGGAGTACATTTTTTTATCATTTTATTTGAAAGATCAGTATTAGATATTTAAGTGGTCACATCGAAGATCATATGAAGAAGTCTCACAGCATCCTAGTCAGTCTATCCACTGATTGTCATTGTTGACACATTACTAGTTCATTGAGATATACATTTAGAATCAGAAGGGTAGGGGAAGATCACATGGATCAGTTTCCAGAACCATTGCCCAGTTTCATATAGATTTTTGCTTTTGAAGGTCTCATTGTCACAAGTGCCATAGTTATTATGTGCTTGACGTAAGTTGGGAATTAGTATACATGCTTTGTAGTTGGAATGCTTAACACATTACAAGTTCAGTAACTAAGTTTGAAATATTGAAAACCAAAATCTGCAGACCATATTGGAGGGTGGTATTACAGATCAGATTCGGGTGGCAGAGTTAATAACTCAAGATGTAAGTCATTTAAACTTTGCCATGAGATTCTCTCATGTGCATTTTTTTCCTTTGCCATTAGCTTTTATACTACTTTTTGTGGGTTAAGATAGTAATTTCAGTTAATCACCAAAAACAGAGTTTTTGGAGATGATCATTTTCATCTGACATGAATTCTTGAACTACCTGTGAATTCTTGCAGCGTGATTTTTTCCCAAAGCTAGTGGACATTTTCAGAATGTGTGAGGATTTAGATAATTTTGATGATCTTCACATGATTTTCAAATTAGTCAAGGGAATCAGTAAGTACATATATGAAAGTTTGCTTGCTGCATCTTTTAGGATAGTACTTACTATTGCTTTAATCTGCAGTATTGCTGAATAGTTCATCAATCTTTGACAAGATTTTCTCCGATGAGTTTATCCTTGACATAATAGGTTGCCTTGAATGTATGTCCTCTTCTTTGTTTCTTCTTTATAATAATTATTTTTATCAGAGCAAGCAATTTGGTACATCTGATTGCACTGGTATGCCTGATGTTTTTAATGAGATATACTATGTGTAGATGACCCAGAGGTTCCAAGACCGCAAAAGCATCGTGCTTTTCTAAAGGATCATGTAGTTTTTAAAGAGGTATTCAGAATTTTCTGACACATGTTACCCTGATCAAAAGTGGTTATTTTATTGTATCATGTTTCTTCCACAGGCAATTCCTATTAAAAATGATTCTGTGGTTTCGAGGATACACCAAACTTACAGAATAGGCTACCTTAAGGTCAGTATATCTATGCTGTTATTGCCTAGCTTTTTATTTCTTACTTCATTGGTATACCGTGAAGGGGAGCCCTAGTGCAGTGGTAAAGCTGTGCCTTGTGACCATGAGGTCATTGGTTCGAGTCCTGGAAACAGCCTCTTGGAGAAATGCAGTGAAAGATTGCATACAGAAGACTCAGAGTGGTTGGACCCTTTTCCGGACCCTGTGCAAGCGGGAACTTTGTGCACTGGGCTGCCTTTTTTTATTGGTATACCAGCTTTTTATTTAGCCTCTTCTTTGGTTGACATTACCTTTTCGCATTCCAGGATGTTATATTACCACGAGTGTTGGATGATGCCACTTTAGCAAGTCTGAACACAATGATACAAACGAATAATGCATCTGTTAGTGTTTCAGCCTTTCTCAAGTATTGGTATTGTTATAAGTTTCCTTCCCTTTTCATTTACGATATATTGATCTGGTTGTAGGTTATTTCCTTGCTTAAGGACAATAATCTCTTTATCAGAGAACTATTTGCTAAGATGCGATCATCAGATATTTCTATGGAGTCTAAACGAGAATTGGTGAGACACTATTATTTTTCTTGATGATGAGCTGAAGTTGTCATCTACTTTTTCTTTTGGATAAAGTCCAACTTACCCCCTGCACATATAACCTAGACACTATTATTTTTCTTGATGATTAGTTGATGTTGTCATCTACTTTTTCTTTTGGATAAAGTCCAACTTACCCCCCTCAAGTATAACCTATGTCCAGATAACCCCCTAAACTATAATTTGGTTAGTTTGCCCCGTCAAAAATGTGATTTTAGGTTAATTCACCACCTAATGCATTTTGTCTTTTTTTTTTTGTTTCTCAAAAGCATAATTTTAAGATCAAACTTTACGAGATGATAAAGAACATCATGGCACATGTTAAAAAATACATTATATTTTTTTAAGGATAAAGTCCAACTTACTCCCCTCAAGTATAGCCAAAGTCCAAATAACCCCTTAAACTATGTTTTGGTATATGTGATTTTGGGTCAATGTACCCCTTCATGCAGTTTATCTTTTTTTTTTCTCAATACACAAGTATAATCTTAAGATCAAACTTTACGATATGATAAAGCACATATTTAAAAAATGATTATAAATTTCTATCATTATTTTTATAAGGAAAGTAATTTAATAGTAAATTAATCTTTGGGATACAAAACTATATGCAAAATAATGGTAAAAAAAATTAAAATATATTTTTCCTAATATGTGTTATGATGTGCTTTATCATCTCATAAAATTTCATCTTAAGATTACGCTTGTGTATGGAGAATTAAAAAAGACAAATTGTTTAAGAGGTAAATTGACTCAAAATCATGTTTTGGTGAGGTAAAATAAACCAAAACATAGTTTAGGGGGTTATTTAGACTTTGGCTATACTTGAGGGGAGTAAATTGGACTTTATCCTATTTTTTATCATTATTTCTATAGGGAAAGGCATTTAATAGTAAATTAATCCTTGTGATATAAAATTATATGAAAATAATGATAAAAAATCAAGATATAATATGTGTTATGATGTGCTTTATCATCTTATAAAGTTTCATCTTAAGATTACTCTTGATGATGGAGAATTAAAAAGACATTGTATTAGGTGGTAAATTGAACTAAAAAGGCATTCGCAGGGGATAAACTAAAACAAAAAATAGTTTAGTGGGTTATCTGCACTCTGGCTGTACTTGAGGGGAGTAAAATTGGACTTTATCCTTTTCTTTTTGTATGCCATTTATGCTAGGCAACTCCTTCCAGTGCCACAATTAAAGTCAGATAATTCAATGATGGTAGCTGAATTCTTGCATGTTTAGGGATGGTTCGATCTATAGCAGTTGTCATTGATGAAGATGCGCATGATAATTTTCTGAAATGCACATGATAATTTTCTGAAACTTGAGGACTTTCCTCTTGATTTATGTTGATTTAAGGTAGTTGATTGAGTTAGGTGTTGCTCACGATTTGCTGGATAAATTCTGTAATATATGATTAGCAGTCTGATAATATTCCATAGGATATTGGGCTGTTAGAAGTGGTTTCTAATTGCCTTCGGGTAATTGGGTTTGGTACACACAAATTTCATGAGTTATGGGCACAGGAATTAAGAGGGATGAAACACGTGGGATGTGCTGAAAATGAGGAAAGAGATAGAGATGTATCGGGAACAGAGAAAGGCGTATTGTGATGCGAGGATGACAAGTAAATTGGGAAAACTTGAGGAGGCTAGGAAGTAATATGGGACGGA
This sequence comes from Zoysia pacifica, assembly GCA_001602315.1. Taxonomy (NCBI): domain Eukaryota; kingdom Viridiplantae; phylum Streptophyta; class Magnoliopsida; order Poales; family Poaceae; genus Zoysia; species Zoysia pacifica. Next base: position 217,230 of record BCLH01000049.1, on the reverse strand, counting down.
GGGAGTATTTCCCAGATATTATATGTGGGCCTCACATATTGTCATATTTAGAAACCTTACTACCTGCACCTGTTATTTCTTGTGCTTTCTTGTCTTTATGTTTGGATAATCTGCTACAAGCTAGCTTTAACTTCCTATCTTATGAATTTGCAGGTTCTATTCTTGCATGAATTTTGCACTCTGAGCAAAAGCTTACCACTTGTTCAGCAGCTGCGACTATTTCGGTAGGTCCTCCATCAATTTCTTTAATTTTTCCCTTCTGCTATTCCTTTTAGCTAGACTGAATGCAGCAGCCAGCACTGCCATTGTTTTGTCAGTTCTTCATTTGGTGGTTTAACCCTTAACCGTAGGTTATTTTTTGATTAAAAGGAAGGAACATTGTTAGGACCTCTTTTGTTTGGCTACTTATGTGATTGTTGTGTCATTTGGCACTACTCAAAATAAGTGGGGTGGGACAGATTAGTCATGGAACGATGGAAATATCATATGAAGTTGATCAGCTGAATTTGGCATGATTGAAATCTTCTAGTATTCACAGTTATGCACTCACTGCATCATACAGCTTAAAGGATTCGAGTACTGTGCTGTTCAAATTAATTTTTAGTCTAATATTGTCAAACTAATCTAGGGCCTTGCTGTTGCCTCTGTGGATATCATCTTTAGCTGAATGTGTATGGTTACATGAGTTCTTGGTGTACGCTATGCAACATATGCTGGCAAATGAAGGCAGAGGCATACCCTATCAGTTTCAGTTGCTGTCTAATTCTTGCAGCCGCAGCAGAACAAACTAGAGCATATCAGTGGCTTGCTTGTGGTCTCTTTTTTTAGCAAAAAAGTGTTGTCCTAAAGTCATTAATAAAAAACGGGAGGGAAAGAGTATGTTGTGTGTATTCCTTTTGTCCAGGATGCCTCCACACCATAAAAGGTGGTTCCAATATGCTATTTAGTATGCTCAGAAGTCAGGGATGTAAGCATCTTACTGCATTTAATTGTGCATGGTTTTGTTGACATGTCGGCTTAATTTTCACTTTTCTAAGCTATGCACTTTCACTGCAATTTAGCTCTTTCTGTTTTGACCATCTTGGCCTGTCTCCTTTTAAATTAGAGCCTATGAAATTGGTGTTCATGTGATGGTGGTTTCTTTGTTTACACTGCCTGTACTCCTATGCATTGCTATCATTTAACTTCTGGCTTCCTAAGAATATCATGTACTAGGTACATAGGAGTTATCATTCAGATTTTTCATATGTTTCTTGCCTGTAATCTTGTCTCGTCCTGCATGATATGGTCATGCCCTCTAATAGAATGTGTTTAACTGATCCCATCCGCTATGAATCATGTATCTGCGCCTATTTTCTTGATAACTGTGAAACTCTGTTATTAAAAAGTGAGCTAACCACCTATTTTGTTTTTCAGGGATCTTTCAGGCGAAGGTGTCTTCGAAATAATTTCTGATGTGTTGCATAGTCAAGATAAAAAAATTGTTTCAGCTGGGTACATACCAAAGAGTGTTAAATTACTCTGTTCTTTGTTAGTAGACCAAATTTTATTTTATTTTCTGATGGTACTTTATTTTATAAATGCAGGACCGATATCCTTATACTTTTTCTGAATCAGGATCCTAATCTATTGAGATCTTATATTGTCCAACAAGAAGGAAATTCTCTTCTTGGGCTTCTGGTAAGTCAATAAATCTGTTTGTTAAGTCAATCAAGTACAAGATTTATATTGGGTAATTTTATGCCCCTATTTGTAGAATTTCAATTATTTGCATCCACTTATTGTTTTGCTAAAGTAGAAAGCAAACTTTGAATGTGTTATGGCATACTGTAGAAACAGAAATAACAACAGAACATGAAGGATATTATAAAGATACAGCTAGCACTCTGCCCTTTTCAAAATGTATCTGCAGGGAGTACTTATCAAATTCAACCTGTTAGTTTTGCAACATATTAGTTTTGTGCTTAGAAATGTTACTATTATTTATATATTTGAAAGTACTTTCCTAGATAGTGAAAGATTTTTTGAGGATCGCACTGGATCACCGTGCCCTAGATTTTTGAAAGAGGGAGCACAACTTACTGTTTTCTTTATTGATGACACTGTTCACTGGGAATTACTTGATTGTAATTGACTGTAGATTTTGAGATGGTCAATCTTGCAATTTTAATTTCCCAAGTTACTGTTATGTTACCTCTGCCATAGGCACATTTAATCTCTTGATTTCAGTGCTAAGTATAATTTTTAATGTCAGTACGCTTATAACTATCGTATCAAATGTACGCATAAAATCACATTTCCAGGTTAAAGGCATGGTAACTGACTTCGGCGAAGAAATGCATTGTCAGTTTCAAGAAATCCTACGCATACTGATGGATTATTTCACCATGTCTGGACCACATGTAAGTTATTTTTTTCACAAAACTAGTTTGAGAGGTAGATGGAGTCTTTGATGCGGTGTAGACATGGTGCAGTTTCACCTTGCTTTAGTCTTACAATTTTTGGGCTTCATTTAGAGTGTTTTGTACTCTTATTTTCTAGTAAAACACTACTACACCATCATGGTTCTACAGTGTCTGATTATTGAGTTTTTTATTTAAATAATACTATTTAAATAGTAATTTATGAAAATAATACTCAAAATAATAAAATATCAGAAATATACATTTTCGCACGTTGAAGATACGAAATAAGCGAAATTGCACCTCCAATATTCAAAATAAGCAAAGTTGTAAAACGAAGATGCGATAAAGTCAGTCAGTAATGTCGCACATTGGTCGTGCGTTTTATTAAAGTCGCACAATGTTTGTGCGATAACTCAGCCATACGACTCATGCAGCGCCTTGACAAGCGTGCATAGACTAGAGTATGGTTATTTTTTTTACACTACTCCCTCTGTTCTAAAATAAATTTCTTTTTAGATTTTCAAACATCTACCTTTGATCATTCGTCTTATTTAAAAAAATTTGTGAAAATGTTATTTATTTTATTGTGAAATGATTCAATATTTGAAGTACTTTGACCTTGTCTAATTTATTTTTGTATTTTTGTAATTTTTTTAATAAAACGAATAGTGAAATGTTGATTTTAAAAAGTTTAAAACGTTCGGAGGGAGTACTCCACTTCAATTTGATCTCTGGCCTAGCGCCGCTTGGATTTTTCCCTTTTTCGGTTCACACGGCGGCTAGATTGACTACATGATGCATTTATTAGTGGTACTACTTACGCCCCAAAATAAGTTTGTCGGGGGTATATACCTCGGGTACCTACGGCCCGGAGTTACTCGACGGCTCAGCTACGGTATACGGCTCACCTACAATGACCGGCCCATGTTCTTTGTGCGTCGAGAGGAGATTCCCGCAAAGTCTCCACCAAGTCCGACCCCAGAGGTCGGGCACGCCCGAAGACAGAAGCCACCCCGACCCCCTAGGGTTGGGGGCTGCGTGACGACAAGGCTTGACCACCCGACGACCAAGTAATCGACTCACCTGTCCGAACCGGGGGTCGGACGGCCGTCCCGCGACTGGCCCCTGCCAGTACATGGATTCCTGACACTGTACAGAGGAGGCAGAGAGGTAAAGCAAACGGTAAAGCTACCTTTATCCCCCTCGGTGCTGAACAAAGGGCGGACGTAGGACGCTGACAGGGACAGCTGGCGCCAGAGGACCGTCAGGCGCCAGGGGATCGCCAGAGGATCATTCTCAAGATGCCGACGGCCCCACTCGTCAGAGGAAGCCCAGTTTCGTGGGCGCCAAGTCTAGTTGCGGCCCCCACCCGTCAGGGAGCCGCCCATTTCACCTCGCTTTGTAACCCCGGTTTGGCCCCTATGTAAGGGCTCGACGGGGATCCCCGTATGATGGGTTCAACGAGTTCTCTAAGTTCATCAAGCTACGATACACATCCACACAGGCGTGCTAAGGACTTCTTGTGCAAGAGCCTTTCCGTCATTGTAAACCACTCGATCATACACGAGTTCATCATCTCCGACCCCTGGACGTAGGATATTACACCATCGAGGTGGCCCAAACCAGGTTACGTTCTGAGTCTTTTGTAGACTAGGCCATATCGGCAAGGAAGAAGCACACCATACTTAGTTTCCAACTTTTAGTATTTAGTGTTATGATGTGGACTCTGTTTACAGTTTTCTACATCGGCACTGATGACCCCTGCATCCAGAATTTATCGTTGCTTCCGCAGTGCAACCTGCCTTTTTGTATGGGGCCTTTGTGATTATTTTCTTTATGTTTTGAAACAATTGTCTTATTAGGTTTGAAGATTGTGGTCCTTTTACTGCATCTTGTTGTTTAGAAGTCGATTCAAAATATATGAATTTACACTACTCTTTTAGATCAGATTGAGCTAGTTATTAACTTTTCTTTCCACTGCTGCAGAGAGACGTCATTATTGAAAATTTCTATGAAAGGCATCTTGGCTATTTGGTTGATGTAATAGCATCCTCTTGTTCTCCGAGGAGTATTTGCCGAACATCTGACTCGGCTAGTGTTAGTAGCAATGTTGAAGTGCACCGAATGAAGCCTGAGATATTGCTAAACGTTTGTGAACTGTTGTGCTTTTGTGTTGTTCATCATCCCTCCAGAATCAAGTACCACTCCATGCAAACTTCATCTGTTTTACGATCAGACTTTTTATACATATGCTCAAATTCTCATCGTATAATCTTATAGGTGCAATTTTCTTATGAACAACACTATAGAGAAAATCCTTATGTTGACTAGACGGAGGGAGAGGTTTCTGGTTGTGGCAGCTGTTAGGTTTATGCGGACTATTATCTCCAGAAATGTAATGCCCTATTGACTTTGGCTATTATATGTTGAAGCATTTTTTTGTTCAAATTGTTGGAAGCTTTGATGTTCCCTTAATTCATGCATCTTTGGCTCAGTACCAGGTGGTCGAAAGCTTTTGATATTCTAGTATTCAGTTATTCCTGCTTAATTTCCTAGACCAATCCTTGTCTTGGTAGTGTCTGAGTTCTCATTTTAGTATCTGAATGTTTTGTACCATAAATCTGTTCTGATCTAATGGCTTACAATGTTACTAATGATGTGCTGATACATCTCTGGTGTTGCATTTTGCCTTTATGCATAGCTGTTTCCTGCACAAGACTGCTTTTAGGTATTATCTGCAGTATGCTAGCTATTCTGCTTTATTCTATGCATGCCTTTTGGTCATATTTAAACAATCTCTATTACTGTTTGATATCTTTATCTACTGGACTAGTACCAGGCAGAGATGGATATCAAACTAATATTTTATAATGCAAAGCATGAGTAGGGCTAGTTCATCTACAGATAAGTTGAGATAGAAGTAAGGACTAGGTGTTTTAGCAGCACTAGTTTATGCATAATAGGTAGGCAAGAAAGCATGGTATTTGAGGGTAACTAGAACTAATAGAAGAGATGGGGCTCATTACAAGTGACGTCAAGCATAAACACCTTGTCGTTTTCGAACACCAGCTGATATTTGTATGTTTCGTAGGACGAACATCTTATACGCCATGTTGTGAAATTCAACTTGTTGAAACCAATAATTGATGCTTTTGTTGAAAATGGGGATAGATACAACATGCTACAGTCTGGAGTACTCGAATTGTTGGAATACATACGAAAGGTATATGCTTAGAATGACTAAATAATGTAATATGGCTTTGCTGCGTTGATACTATGAGTTCTGTCTTACTCATTGATACTTATTGCAGGAAAATATAAAACCTCTCATTATTTATATTGGTGAATGTTTTTGTGATCTACTTGCAAAGTTTGAACACTTCAGCAGCATTCAGGCCTTCGAACTCAAGTATCAACAGGTTGTTACATGCAAACTTTGGAATTGAGCTTGTAATGATGATAATAATATTATGTCCGACGAATATACAATCTTAATTTCTGCATATTATTTACCATGTGTTACTAAATGAGATGGCCTCTATTTTGTTCGTCCTTCTTATGGCAAGCACTTGGAGAGTGTTGAAACAAGGTTAGCTGATAGCATGCCTGACACAAGAAAGAAGACAGAAGAAAGAGGTCTTGAGAAGGAAGAGGAAGACTATTTTAACGATGACAGGTTTGGATTTTTCTTTGGGTCATTGATTGTATCATTATATCTGCTATGATCGCATTCCTGTCCACTACAGGCCGTATATTAAGTTCAAAACTTGTACTGTTTATTTACAAGCGACATGACATTTTGTTCTCTGTAGTGATGAAGAAGATTCAGGTACTGGCCGTCAGGCTAACTGTGCACAGAACCAACATAGTAAAGCTAAGGTAGCCAATGGAAGTGAAGGTGATCACAGGTACTATCTTTATTCCCATTTAATTTTTTTGGATCCTCATCCTTTCTGGTCTCAAACTTTTGATCCCCACCTCTCCAGATCTGGATCAGCTGGACTTGTAGATTATGATGATGACGATGAAGGTTTCAATCCGCCACCGAAGGAGCCTGATAGGCCTTCAGAAGATGATGAGCCCTTAAAAATATCGACAGTGAAGCGAAAGGTAGCGAAGGCAGTGGATGGCAAACATACAGATGGGGAAGTTCGCAAGAGACAAATGATAGAAACCAGGATTAATTGTGCTAAAATTTCTGCTGCCAGTAGTATGGCTAGTAAACACATGGATATACAAAATACGCATGCCCCACTCTCACCTAACTCAAGCAGAGAGAGTACTGAAGCCAATGGTACTATGTGTGGGCATGGAACTAATTCTGAGGAGCATCAACCTTCCCCAGAAAACACAGAAACTTCACAGCAAACTGGGGGTGATTGTATAAGTGACGAGAGTGGTATACCTACTGAGAAGGCTGTAAATACGACCACCCAAACAAGCGATTCAGAGCCTTATTCAGTGAGATGACAACTCGTCGCAACTGGTTAGTCCCTACCCAATCCATCAATGTTCACCGACAGATAGGACTCGGAATATGTTTGGCCCCAAATGCTGCATTTTGTAGCAAGCTGGAAATGATTTTGAGGTGGCATCGGTGAGGCCTACTTTGTCTTAAAGTTCCAGATAGAACTTGTGAGAGCCTGTAAGGTTAATTTTCCACAGGGAAAGATGCACACACTGAGAATTGGGATTCTTGTCGGTTCAGCATTGAATGGGCTCGCTCCTGCTGCTTCGCTAGCTTATTGCATCTGTTTATACGAACCTTTGGAGGAGCCATGAATATGTGCCTCTTGCCATTATTCCCCTCTACATCACTGACTAGGAATACAGTTGTGAAACAGGCATAAAATGGTAGCTTTGGGTGAGCAGTGTTTTCGGAAGAGTTTGTGCTAACTTACAGCAAACATTTGTAATTTGTTGATTCATGGTTTTGCTGATGTGCTCTCTGTGATGAATAATCTATTCAAGTGATAGAATAATTTATATAAGAAAATATTTTGACGCAAATTGTGCTGATTTAGTTGGGGTCTATGGTAAGGTAGCAGTTCGCTGTTTGCTTGGGGTTCTTGTTTTGTTCTAACCTCGTGCACCCTGTGGGAGAGATGATTTGGTGAATGATGTGATCCACTGGAATGGTCAATGTTATAATTTTAGGTTTTACCTTCATAAATTGTGTTCATATCAGTTGTTTCTTTTTGGCTCGAGCAATTATCACAGTACATTTTTGTACGTCTGGAAGATGAACTAATACATGCACGTTGTTTTGAACTGAGAATTGTGAATAAGCGTGACGTAATTTTAGCCTACCCTCCTGCTGTGAAGTTCTGGTATGTATTCAGCCAATGTCTTGTCTGTTCCCCCCTCCTCTTGGGATTCGCAGCTTGTTGATTCATCACGGTCCGTTTGGGTAATAGGCTCGAGAGCTTTTTGTGAGATGAGCGTGATTTTATGGATGATTATTATGAAAACGAGATTGCATACTCACCGCATCATTATGAGTTCTTTTGTGGGATGAATGTGATTTTATGGATGATTATTAGGAAAACAAGAGTGCATACTCACAGCTTCATACTTCTATATCCCTGCAGGATATCATAGCTCTATTGATGTCACTCTCAACTTTTATAATAGTTTGCCAAATGCAAGTGTATATTATACGAAGGCTCTTGTTCCCCGATCTACTTGAATATCAGGCCTCCGTGGGCAGCAAAGAATGGAACAAAAGCGAGGGGCTTCATCATGATATCGAGGGACGGTCCAGACGTGCGAGAATCTGACACCTTGTGTCCGATAGAGGGACCAAGCGTGGTCAGAGCACCTGCCTGTGGGAACGAAGCAAGAGAAAATGCACCATATATCTCATGTTACCGTTCAATGGTCAGCACAAAACAAGAATAAAATTGACTTCATTTCTAAACCATTAAAAAGTCATGATTTGTCATGCTGACGGAGGGAGTATACTAAGTGAACATTGACCTCGGAATCATGTGCTTCACTAGCAAGGAGGTAAATGGTAAAAAAATTATAAAGCATCGGGTATCGACATTATCTAATCAGTGCTCATATTTACAACTTATAATATACCATATAAACTAAAATTAAGATCCAATTTTATGTATCACCGGTGCCACAAATGTTTTTAAGTTGTGCATTCTTACGCGCGTACAGTCGAGAACGGCTTTGCCTTAGCTTGGGATTTCTTTAGGCAGTATTTCAACTCAACAATTTCTATATAAGCCGATGAACGAGCCCAATCCATGCTTATTCGTCGACGAATAACAAAAGGGGTGTAGAATCATACTATATTGATCTGTTCCATCACCTTATCGGTACTATTGACTGTTCCTGTTCTTCCCCACGCGTGGATCGTTAGTGACATATACAACAATTGTAGAGTATATGATAGATGGTGAAATAATACTAGAAGAGTTAACGTGCATGAGTAGTTGTCGTTCGGTAACAAGCTAGGTGATCCATAGTTAAATGCATTCACCTTTCTTTTTCAAAAGGATCGTGTGAACCTTCCTTTGGCTAGGGTTAAATTAACGGATATGCTTGGAGTGCACGCCCCGGTTTAATAGTCTGTTCAAAGTACTCGTCGAACTCGTTCAAAGTAGTCGAACTCTGCAACAAAAAGGCCTAATTTAACAGCATTGCATCCGTCAGCATAGACGCATCGGCGCACGCAGCCACGTACAGCACCGTTGTAACCTTGAACCGGTAAGCGCAGCAAGACAGGGAAGTTAATAGGTTCCGTACTCTCTCTCTCTCTCTCTGAATGGCAGGTTCCATACTTTCTTGGCTAGATTTGGCACCAGTCTTCATTCCTTAGTAATCACAGAAATAAGCCACACTGGTATAATATACAATATCGACTCCCTGTAACAACTGTTGTTTGAAGTATCACAAACATTCGTGGCAGTATTGTTTGAAGTTTCGAGGCCGTACTTTGATATATATGGCCACGCAGCTCTCTCCGATTGATCACCTTCACACCTTGCATAGGAAGTACGCAGAGCGAGACGCAGCAGATAGACAGATGATTTCCAGCGACGACTTCGTAAATGCCGGCATCATCGCGGCCGCCGTGCTTGCCGTCCTGCTGGTGGCGCTCAGCACGTACAGCCGCCGTAGGCTACGCCACCCGGTGCTCCGCCTGCTCATGTGGGGCGCCTCCACCGCGTTCCTCCCGCTCACATCCTCCATCATCTCTTCCCTGCTTGAAAGGGCCACGGAGCCCGATTGCGACGGCACCAAGCCGCCCTCCGGCAGGAACAACCCGGACGTCCAGAACATGTGGACCCTTCTCCTCTGGATCGTGCTGATCCTCACCATGAAGAGCAACGCCGACGTCGCCGCGGCGGCTGTCGCCGTCGCTGCAGCCTCGCCGGTCGTCGCCGACGCCGGTGTCGACGGACAGACGATCAGGCCGCCCGTGGAGCTGCTCGCGCAGTACGTCTGGGCGGCCTACCTCATCGTGGTCTGCTTCCCTTTGGCCAGGTGGCTGGGCGCGTTGAACAAGGCCATCTTCGTCGCGTTCAGCGTGCTTGGCCTCGCCAAGCTGACGCTCAAGCTAGCCGCCTTCTGGAGCGCAAGGTACTCGTTCGCGATCGGCCGGAACGCGCGCCTCGTCGCCGGCTACATGGAGCAGCTCGTGGCCGACGGCGGCAACGAGCCGGTGCCGCGTTACATCGTGATGGGAGAGAGGAGGAAGCACGTGGAGGAGAGCTCTAGGGGATACCGAATCAGGCGAGGCGTTCTGGATGACAAGCATAGCGGCCTCATCACGCTGGACCGCGTGTGGCGGATGGCGGAGCACCGTGATAGCATCCTCACCGAGCGTCGGGACCTCAGGGACCTCTGCCTCTCCTTTTCTCTATTCAAGAACCTGCGGCGGCGGCTGTCGGGGTACCCCTTGGCTGACGCTGGATCCATCGAGGCGTTAGAGTTCGTGCTCAGAGGCATGGATAGCGTCGGCGCCGGCTTCGACACCGACAGGGTGTTCCGTGTCCTCGTCAACGAGCTCTGGTTTGCAAGTGACTTTTACTACTCCCCCATCCCACTGGCATGCTTCGGCGGCTGGTCTGCTGTTCTCAACGACCTTTGCTCTGTCCTAATCATCGCCGGAGCCGTCGCCGTGGGATGGATTTATCTCGTCAAGGACGTGGTACGCACCGTACCATACTACGTCATCACTTTCTCCCTCCTGCTCGTCGTCGTGCTCGTCGAGGCATGGGAGATCGTGGCTGGCGTCTGCTCCAACTGGACAAAGATGGCCCTGCTAGGCCACTACATCAGGCGTGAGTCGGCGTGGCGCCGATGCAGGTGCGTCCACGCAGCTCTCGCGGCGGTGCTGCGGCTCAGGCCAGCGCGACGATGGCGCGATGAAATCGGGCAGTACTCGGTGCTGGAGCCCCACCGATTCCGTCGGCGGACCGGGCTTCTCTCCGAGCAACTCTATGGCCGCGCGGGGCTCATGAAGTCAGTCAAGGTGTCGCCTGCCGTTAAGAACGCCGTGTTCAGGTCACTGCTCAGCAGCTACGGTAGGCTACGAAAAGATGACATCGCGGCGCGGCGAGTCGGCGGCAAGGTGGACTGGGCGCTGTACGGTTCCCGGAAAAGCTGGGTCTGGGACGGTGACGGAACAATCAGTAACACCGAACGCATCCTCGTGTGGCACGTCGCGACCAGGCTCTTTGAGATGAAGTCGACATCGGCCACGGCCGACATGGTCGTCGCCTGCCATCTTTCCCACTACTGCGCGTACCTTGTGGCCGCAGCGCCGGAGCTGCTGCCAGACTCCGCGACCTGGACCACCAAACGGTACAAGGAGATTTCGGACGAAGTGCGAGAGGCGCTTCGTGACAAAGACGCTGCCACCGTTGGAGGTGGTGACGAGTCGACGGCCGGGAGGTACGAGCGGCTGGTTCTAGCGCTGAGTACCGGTGAACGTGACCCGGTGCTCCGTCGGGGCGCCGAGCTGGGGCGGCACCTCGTGGAGGAGTACGCCGGTGACGAGGCGTCGGCGTGCCAGATTTTGGCAGGCTTCTGGTCGGATATGCTGCTTTATGTCGCTCCGTCGGAAGATGCCAAGGGTCATGTCGAGGCCATGGCACGAGGTGGCGAGCTTCTCACGGTCGTCTGGGCGCTGCTCCTCCATGCCGGCATCACCGACCGGCCGGACACACCAGGAGGTGGTGTCCCCTGACTCATGTCAATGAGTTTGCATCTTCATTCTTTGGCATGTGCTGTACTTGTACCAATGGTTTTTTTTGTCTAGAAGAATTATTATTTCAAACATGTGAATAACAATAAATCTGTACGATATCAGTTTTTTAATTATCATCACCATTGATTTTTAGCGTCATCATTGACTATTCATCTTATTTAAAATGTTTAACTTCCTCAATATACATTTGTTCTATCAATAAATGAACAAGTTTATAGTGACGCGTTTGATTTGACTCGTAGGTTGTGATCAAGAAATATGTAAATTTTGGTCATCGTCTTCTGTTACAAATTATTTCAGATTCACAAAAGATACTGTTTCACATGTAGGAGTATGTTTTTATACTCCAACTGAAGACTGGACTTGCCATATAGTGGTAAATTTGACGCAGGTTGCATCAGGCATGAGCAACGTAATCACAAGTAAGGATAAAAACTGGAAACGTAATGGACGCGTCGGAAGATTAATCCTGGTCGGTGAATGGGGCCTTCTCAAGCATATAGCTGGCCAATAGGCTAGGCGGAGTCAGCACGGCCCGACAGTTCTCTTGTTTACTCCGAGGTGACCCGACATGGTCCGGTTATTGATCGGACTTGCCGGTCCATGGGCTAGCTCACGAATGGAGTGGTCGTGCCGTGCCGGTCCAAATTGTAACACGTCGTATTTATGAATATTATATTAAAACCACTCCATTTAAATTTGAAATTTCTGAAAATCTGAGCTCAAAGAAATTTAACCTAAGTTTCAAATTGGTCTCAAATTTAAATTTTAAAATTCAAAATGTGAGCTCAAAAAATTTCAATAAAATATTGTGAAACAAAACTCCCTCTTGAAATTTCTTGCAACCCCTTGAATTTTAGAAGTTTTTAGAAAATTTTATTTGAGGTTTAAAAGTCTCAAATAATTGATTTTTACTCTAAGTATAGTCTATCTTTGAAATTTAATATAAAATTATTTATTTCGATTTTGAGGTTGACCCCAAAATGAAAGTTGTTCATTTATAAAAGTTTTACCCTCTTGCAAAATTTCAAAAAATTTTGAGCTCGAGAAGTCATGCTTTTGGATTAAAACAGAAAGCAGCGCAGGAATTCATAAAAATCAGGAAAAAGAAAAAGGGACGCGGGCCCGCCTGTCAGCCCGCTATCTCTCTTTCTCCTTCCCATCCAACCGCGCGCATCCACGGCAGCCCTCCACGCGCCCGCGCCTCGCGATCCTCCTCGCTGCATGCTCGTCGTGAACTAGGGACGCGCCCTCGCGCTGGACACAGAGGTAGTCTCGTGTCCAAGCCTCCCCGGCCGCACTTCATTTCCCCCATCCTTCTCTCTCTCTCTCTCGGTCACTGGCACACCTCACCTCCGCCGACCTCGTCACTGTGAACCATCACAACCGAGCAAGGCTCCAGCCCGAGATCCCCGACAAGCAGCAACGCCACTTCCATCTCGCACTCCCTGCCGTCCCAACTCACCTCCCCTTCCACTAAGACGCCCACATTTCGATTTTTCCCCAAGTTTTAGTGTTTTGGAATCTCCGAACACTCTCCGGCGAAATCCGATGAATCTCGGTGGAGCTACCTTGATTCTCCTGGTTCATAGCTTCTTGTCTTCCTTGAACACCCCTAGAACCAAAAATTTCTGAGAACCATTGACTCTCTCAGCAGGAATTAAGAAGAACGTCGCCGTCGGCCACTGAACCGCACGACCTCGCCATGGACACCCCCTCTCCGCTCCTCCTCCACGACGACAACCTCGACGCTGAGCTTCTACTCACTTCCGTGAAGCTATAGGAGGAAGCCGTTCTAGTTTTGGTCCACTGTGGCGTTGGCACAACGTGACCGAACTTTTGCCCGAGCCGCTCGTCGCCGTCGTGCTTCTCCGGTGAGTACCCCACGCCGGTGACCACCCCGCTGGACTTCTCGGTTGACGGCGACCACGACAGCACAAAAATTCGATCGCGAACGCCACCAGCCGGCAGCCTCCAGCGTGGCGCCACCACGCGTCGGCGAGCGCGCCAAAGCCAAGCTCGGCTGGCTCGGCCAGCCGCCGGATCCCGTGCGGCTACGTAAATCCCGTGCGATGCGGCTACGACCGTTGGCTGACACGTGGTGCACGGAGGAGAATAATCCAGGAAATTATTTATTCCTTGTGCAAAAATTTGTAAAAACTTGCAAAAATCATAGAAAATTCTTATGAACTCTAAAAATTACAATTAATATACCGTTGGAATCCTCTCATCATGTAGAATATTTTAGAACTTTCAAAGTTGCATTTTCTGTATTAGAATTAATTCTAATAAATAAATAAAGTACCTTGCACATACATTCGTAACATCATTTTTCCTGCATATTAAAAATGTGAAAAATGCATAATTATGTTCTATTAATTAATATATGTCATTTTAGAGTTATCTAGAATTTATACAATTATTTATTATTTATAAATAATTTATTACTCTTAGATACGAATTAATTCATTAGAAAATTCATAATATTGCAATAAAATATAAAATTTGTCCAGAAATTAGTTTATAGCTTTATTAATATATTGAGCAACTAAATTTATGATTTATGCCTTCAAGAACCATATTAAGAAAAATTAGAAATAATCTTCTCTATTATAAACTATTTAGTATAATATAAAAATTTATTTCAGAAACATTTTCATATAAATTCTAGCAGCACCTTGGTCTAATAAAATTCTTTTTCCATGAAATCATCATCCTAATCTTCTTGTCATATCATCGCATATTTCTTCTTGTCATATGTATTCATGAGCATATCATCGCATGTGAGCATTCTTGTCACATGCGATGACAAGTAAAAATATTAAATGTCATTAGATGCCTAACTAATCTCAGTCGCATATCACTTCACACATTTAGGAAACGTCGCGGAAGACCAAAATCTAGCGCTGATCGCTTCGGAGTCGTCTGTCGCTGAAGACCTTTCTCTTGTTTGTACTAACTCTCAGCAAACAGAAGGTAAGATCCGGTGCATTAACCCTATTTTAAATTTTTGTTTTATCACTATGTATTGTATAGGTAATGTATTGTGCATTAAGTTGTTGAAGTTGTTTGAAACTTTAGAATGCATGATAGTACCAATTACCCCTATTAAGTATATATTAGTATATATAACTCGATGTAGAGCTAGACTATAAGTTCTAATCAACGGTAGAAGTTGAGTAAATTAGAAACCTTACTTGCGAGATTATAGGTTAGACTTTATCCCACACTTAATAAACCTAAGACCGAGCGGGGATAGAGTATAGAGGGGATTGAGAAGGCTGGGCCTTCGCGATGGTAGCCCCGTCTGTGTCGGTTAAAGTCTGATTCTAGTGTGGCCCTATTGAGCAAGTTTGAACGTACCGAATACATACTGGGGACATGGGACCTAGAAAACTGATGTAGCAAAACGCTATAGTGGTTGGACGACCCCCACCTCTCTTTTGGCGGTGACAGAGGAGAGCTTTGTGTCTAACCATAGATATGTCCTACGTGGTGATCGCATAGAGGACCCTTTGCTCGGGAGAGGTGCGCCTGTTCGGACCGGCCCTATGGGTTGAGCGAAAGGTGGCCACGTGTGGCTTCTGGGAAGTGCGTACGTGTCGTGTACTTCGGGTTTTTCCCAGCTGGTGTAAATCAATTATAATCGCTGCCCCTCACAGTAACGAGTACCACTTGTCCACTGCGTCATGTTATAGTAACAACTGGATTAATAATAATAATATTATGATCTGTTGCTTAGTTGTAGGTAATTGTTTGGCAACCATGATTGTAGTAGTTAATAGTGGAAATTAAATTTATTTTCCTTGCACTTAATCCACTGCTAAAATTTGAAAGTAAGAATCCATTGTTAATGTCATGTTTTATACAAATGGCCATCCCTCTGAGTCCGCCTATCATGCTTAGAAGTCGGCTGTAGTTAGCCAATTTTGACGGGTAAGACTTGCTGAGTAATTAGTACTCACGGTTTGTTGTTTCCCCTGTTTGTTGTGTGTAGCTCTTTCTGCAGGTAGCTGGTGTGGCTGTTGCGGTCAAGAAGTGTGTGCGAACTGGTCCTGTGAACAGATTCCTTCCTCACCTCACTCCGGCCGTGATGAGTGAAGCATGTCTTAGGGCAAGATATGTTTCACAGAAGGAAACCATCGTACCTCTTTCGTGTCACTTCCGCTATGTTTTAAACTCTGTTTTAAACTTATCTCTCTTAAGACTACTTGAATTTTATTGTAAGATTTAATCGGTTTCCTATTTTATATTATCACTCGTGTTGTACTATTTGGGTATTATTGCTCAATATCATCCGATATCGATTCTAGGCGAGCCGTCCAGTGCTTTGGGGCGGTTCTGCCACACAAATAACGAAAGACAAAAACATATTTATTTTTGAAATTTTACTGAAAACTGATCTAAAATTTAAAAATTTAAATATCTGTGCATTTTGGGCATGTGATCAGGTCTGACTGGGCTGACCTAATCAAGCTTGTAGCTAGGATCTGTGTTGTGCTTTGAACCGGCACTGCCTATCCAACCTTCATATTGGGCTCTACTCAGGCCAGACCAAAATTGTTTCCACCCATTTAGCCTCGCGCGGCTGGTCAGATATACTTAGCCCTCGTCGCAGCACGTGACTTGCAAAATTTCTAGCCATCTGATAAAAAGGGACGGTTCCCCTTCCTCACGCCGCTCCCACGACACCTTCGACACCTTCCACACTGCTGAGGAGCCTGCCAAGGGCTACGATGACGGCTCCGTGGGCTGCCCACCTGTAGCATAGTTCTCCCTCGACCACCACCAGGCCCCACCTATTGCTGTACCTGGCCAGATCCCGAGGTGGTTGTCGGGGTCATATACCTGTGGCCCGGTTTACTCGACCGCCCAGCTACGGAAAACAGCCCATCTACGACAACCTGCCCATGTCCCTTATGGGCCAGGAGAAAAATTGCCGCAAATTTCCACTAAGCTCAACCCAGAGGGTCGGGTGTATGCAAGGACAAAAGCCACCCCGACCCCTGTGGGTCGGGGGCTGCATAACGACAAGGCTTGCCCGTCCAATGGCCAAGAAACCAACTTACTTTCCAACCTCAGGGTCGGGCGACCAACCCGCGATAGGTCCCTGTCGGTATAGAGATTTCTAACACTGTACAGAGGTGACAGGGAGGTAAAGCAACCTCTGTCCCCCTTGACGCTGAACAGGGAACAGTCGAAAGGCACTGACGATGACAGCTAGCGCCAGAGGACCATCAGACGCCAGGGAATCGCCAGAGGATTATTCTCAAAGATGTCGGTGGTCCTACTCGTCAGAGGAAGCCCAGTTTTGTGGGAGCCAAGTTTAATTGCGGCTCCTAGTCGTCAAAGAGCTACCCATTTCACTAGTCTTGTAACCCCGGTCTGGCCCCTATATAAGGGCTTGTTAGGGACCCCCGTAAGATAAGATTAAGCAGTCGATAGAATTCGATACACATCTACATAGACGAGCTAGGGACTCGGCCCATGTAAGAGCCCTTCCACCATTGTAAAACCTCTCGATCATATGTGAGTTCATGGTTTCCGACCTCTGGACGTAGGGTATTACACCTCGCGGTGGCCCGAACCAAGTTATGTTCTTGAGTCCATTGTGGATTAGGCCATATCGGTTAGGAAGAAGCGCACCGTACCCCCTCTGATCGTATAAATTCGTACTGTGCCGATGAACAAAACACCGACAGTTGGCGCGCCAGGTAGGAGAATTTCGTGGTGTGTCTCGCTTCGTCACCGATGGCTTGATCTTCGCTATGGTGGGACAGTCTTCGGTCTCTCGCCTGCGTTTTGAGAGCTTCATGATCGCCTTCACTCCAGACGACCACTCGTGGTGCGTCTCCGTCTTCACCGTTGGCCAGGCCTTCCCCTTCGAGAGCTTGGACTTAATCACCAACCCCGATGGCGAACTCCATCTTCGGGTGCCGCGTGCCAAGTGGACGGCCCGGCATGGTCGAACCTGCACCGCGCTGGGTCATGATCCGGCACATGAGTGCTTCATGCTTCACGGTATGAGTGCTGGGGGTACTCCCCTTGGTGCAACGCCTGCCGGCAACACTTCGTCGGGGCATCAAGCGACCAGCACATGGAGTAGGCCTTGTGGCTAGATCGTCTGCTCAGAAGGCCAACTCCACCTGACAGGAGGGATCGGCGCACAAATCACCGCCTCTGACCACCGTCAACCTTCAAAACTGAGCCCGTACCGCCTATCAGTAGATCATGGCGGCGGACACCCCTACCTTCGACCGCGCGTTCAACAATGTGGCGGCAGCCGCTAAAATTCTCCACGAGTCCGTAACTACAGTGCATCCCATGGTCGTCTTCGCGCCTTCCTCAACACTGCGCTCCAACAGCTGGGGACCGAGGTGCCTCCACCTCCACCGCCACGGTCAGATCCTCCACCCGCCTCCATCCGACAGCGCCTTGGCCCTGATTACGATGTTCGTCGCACCATCGACGCTCGACGACAGGCCAGGAGTGAGTTCCGTGCCGAATCGCACCGGGAACGAACACCTGGGTACTCCGAGCATAATCACCGGGAATGAACTGCCGACTACCACGATCGTCGACGCAGCCACGACCGTTCTCGGAGCCCCAGCCCCGATGGGGTCGGGCCTCGAGCCTTCGGACGCAGCATTCGACGCGTGCGGTTCCCCAACCATTTTTGTGCGCCCAACAACATCACTAAGTACGCCGGTGAGTCGAATCCGACCACTTGACTCGAAGATTACCGCCTTGCTTGCCGAGTAGGAGGGGCGGATGACATGTTTGCCATCCAGTACCTACCACTCTTCCTGGCCGATTCGGCTAGGGTGTGGCTCGAACATCTTTCGGCCGATTGCATCCGTGATTGGTCTGACCTTCTTCAAGTCTTCGTCGGCACCTTACAGGGGACCTACACACGTCCAGGGAACTCCTAGGATCTAAAGAACTGCAAGCAGTTGTCTGACGAATCGCTTCGCGACTACATTCAATGTTTTTCACGCAAGCGGAAGGAGCTGCCCGACGTGAGCAACGCCGACATCATCAACGTCTTCACTTGCGGCACGACCCCCATGGCCCTCATCCACAAGCTCTGGTGTAAAAACCCTCGAACAGCCCGCGCACTACTCGACATCGCCACCACTTTCGCGACCGGGGAGGAGGCTATCCAAGCCAACTTCGGTTGAGGCCGGGACAAGGACATGGAGAAGTCCAAGTCCGATCATAAGTCTGATCACCGCTCTGACTGACGTTCTGACCTCAGGACGACCAGGCTAGGGGCGCCCAAACAGCAAGAAACCCAAGAAGGTCCGGCGACATGACGATGAGTTCGTGGGCGTCACCATACGACGACCCCGACCCCAAGCCAAGGCTCCACCCGAACACGACCACTACTTCGAGAAGCTTCTCGACAAGCCATGCCCGAACCACTCTACTCTGGTCTAGCACCTCTACAAGGATTGCTGTCTGATGCAGCACTTCCTGAGGGGCCACCTTCGGACCCAACCACGCCAACCTCAACTTCTCGACCTCCTGGAGAAGGGCGTCGAGGAGAACGCCGAGCCTACCTTTCCCGAGCCTGAGGGCTGCTTAATGATTTTTGGTGGGTTGTGGGCTTACGAGACTCGGCGCCGCCAGAAGGGATCTGGCAAGAAGTCAACATCGCTGACCCCGCTGTTCCATCCTACCTCAAGTGGTCAGAGTCGCCCATCACCTTTGACAGATTTGACCACCCCGACCGAGTGCCTCAGCCAGGGTGTCTTCCTCTCGTGCTCGACCCCATCATCGGCAACACACGCCTCATCAAAGTCTTCATGGACGGTGGTAGCGCTCTCAACATTCTCTACATCGACACCTTCAATGCCATGAAGCTCTCACGGTTGGACCTCCGGTCGAGCCACGCTCCGTTCCATAGTGCGATCCTGGGGGACCGCGTCGTTCCCACGGGTCAGATTGATCTCCCAGTTACCTTCAGCGATCGCAACAACTTCAGTACAGAGACTCTCATCTTCGAGGTGGTCGATTTCATCGAAACATACTATGCCATCCTCGGCTGACCCTGCTACGCCAAGTTCATGGCCGTCCCCAACTACGTCTACCTCAAGCTGAAGATGTTGGGGCCAAACGACGTCATCACCGTGCCATCGCACATCAAGCAGGCGCTGGCCTATGAACAAGAATGCTTTGAGCTAGCCCTTTCTCTCTCGGCGTCGATCGAGCTCAAAGAAATCCGCAAGTCCAAAGGGTCGGCTCTGACCTCGACCCTCGACTCCAAGCCGTCAACCTCTACGTCCTTCGAACCAGACAGTGACTCCAAGGATATCATCCTTGACCCGTCCGACCCCGCCAAGAAAGCCAGGGTCGAGACAGCGCTCTTCGATAAATAAGAAAGCGCGCTCGTCAACTTCCTCATCTGAAATCAGGACGTCTTTGCCTGAGCACCCTGCGACATGCTTGGCATCCCGATGGAGGTCATCGAGCACTCCCTCAACATCAAGCCCAGATCTTGACCGTACAGCAACGACTTCGACGCTTCGACGATGAGACGAAGAAGGCCATAGGGGAAGAAATTACTAAGTTGCTCGATGCTAAGTTCATTCGTGAGGTCTACCACCTCGAGTGACTAGCTAACCCTGTAATGGTCAAGAAAAAGAATGAAAAATGCAGGATGTGCATTTATTATACAAATCTCAACAAGGCATGCCCAAAGGATCCGTTTCCTTTGCCGCGCATAGATCAGGTGGACGATTCCACCGCCGGCTGCGAGACCCTTAGTTTTCTTGCTGCGTACTTCGGGTACCATCAAATTTCTATACGAGATTCTGACCAGCCCGTCACCTCCTTCATCAATCAGTTTGGCTCTTTCTGCTACGCCACGATGCCGCTCGGGTGCAAGAATGCCGGCGCGACCTATCGGCGTTGCATGCAAAAATACTTTCACGACCAACTGGGTCGAAATCTTGAAGTTTACATCAACGACATCGTTATCAAGACCCGCAAGACTGACGACCGGATCACCGACCTGGAGGAGACCTTTGCCAACTTTCAATGGTATCGCGCCAAGCTTAATCCCGATAAGTGCGTCTTCAGCGTTCCCTCCGGCAAGCTACTTGGGTTCCTCATCTCCGAGCGTGGCAGCGAAGCCAACCCCAAGAAGATAGCAGCAATCTTGAATCTCGGCCCCGTCAAGAACGTTAAAGGTGTCCAAAGGCTCACTGAGTGCCTCGTGGCTCTCAGCTACTTCATCTTCCGGCTCGGTGAGAAGGCAATGCCTTTTTAGTGACTGTTGCACAAGTCGGACCGCTTCACTTGGACCGCCAAAGCCCAGGAGTCGTTTGAGCAATTGAAGACCCTGCTATCCACATCGCCGATCCTCGCTTCGCCGACCATCGACAAAGTTCTGCTCCTCTACATCTCCGCCACTTCCAAGGTGGTCAGCATTGTCCTCATCGTCGAGCGCTTGGAAGAGGGACGGGTACTGAAGGTCCAACGGCCCGTCTACTTCATCACCGAGGTCCTCGCCGACGTCAAAGCCCGCTACACGCAAGTGGAGACACTGATCTACGCCGTTCTCATCACCAAGCTCAAACTACGTCACTACATCGACAGCCACTCCATCCGGGTGGTCACTAGCTTTCCACTCGGAGAGTTCATCACCAACAAGGATGCAGTCGGACGGATCGCAACGTGGGCAATGGAGTCATGGGCCATGACATCTCCTATGTTCAGCATCATGCTATCAAGTCTCAAGTACTCACCGACTTCATCGCCGAGTGGACCGAGGCTCAAGAGCAGCCGACCCCTGCCGACCTCGAGCACTGAACCATGTTCTTCAATGGCTCCTTCAAGCTTCGGGGCTTGGGGGCTGGCGTTGTCCTAATCGCTCCAAAAGGTGACAAATTTCGCTATGTTCTTCACATTCATTTCCGCGCCTCAAACAACATCGCCGAGTATGAAGCTCTTCTTCACGGTCTTCGAATGGCGATCGCCCTCGTTGTCCGACGACTCTATGTAAAGGGCGACTCCGAGCTCGTTGTAAATCAAGTCATGAAAGCCTCAAGCTGTCATGATCCAAAGATAGAAGCTTATTGCCAGTAAGTTCGTAAGCTCGAAGATAAGTTCGACGGGCTCGAGCTCCACCATGTTCTACGCTGCAACAATGAAGCGTTCGACTACCTCACCAAGATGGCCTCGGGTCGAGATCCCATCTCCGACAATGTCTTACTCGAAGTCCTCGCCAGGCCCACCATCAATATCAAGGATGATGAGACTGACCTGTTGCTCGACGCCCAGGTCGACGAGTCGGCTTCGACTTCTGAGTTGGAGGTTCTGGCCATCATTACTGATTGGTCCCAAGATATCTTTACCTTCCTCCAGGATGCACACTCCCGACCGATACCAACGAAGCCTGACGCATCTCCCGACGGGCCAAAGCCTATACCATCAATGATGATGAACTTTACAAGCGAAGCACGAGCAATGTTGTCCAACGCAAAATCCCTCGGGAAGAGGGTCGGCACATCGTCGACAACGTCTACTCAGGAATTTGCGAGCACCACGCCGCCCCGAGGACCTTGGTGGGAAAAGCTTTCCGCTAGAGATTTTACTGGCCCACAACAGTTGTCGATGCGGAGCAGCTAGGCTGCTCCTGCCGAAGGTGCCAATACTATGCCTGGCAGACCCACTTGCTGGCTCAAGAACTTCAAACGATCCTGATCACGTGGCCCTTCGCGCTCCAGGGCCTCGATATCCTCGGACCTTTTTGAAAAGCGTCCGGGGGCTTCACCCACCTCTTCGTCGCCGTCGACAAGTTCACTAAGTGGATTGAGGCAAAACCGGTGCCTTGCATCAGCGCTGGCCGAGCGGTTGAATTCTTCTATGACATCATCTGCCGCTTCGGGGTCCCGAACTCCATCACCGACAACGGTGCACAGTTCACCGGTCGGCTGTTCCATGAATTCTGCGAGGAGTACCACATCCCGACTTCGCATCCTTGGCCCACCCGAGGACCAACAGGCAGGTTGAACACGCCAATGGCATGGTGCTACCGGGGCTTAAACCCCGACTCTACGATTACTTCGAGAATGCAGCCGGCCGGTGGGCCCAGGAACTCCCCTCTGTGCTTTGGGGCCTATAGACGGCCCCCAACCAGATGACTGGTTTCACTCTGTTCTTCATGGCATTCGGCGCCAAAACAGTTTTACTGACTGACATCGACTATGATTCCCCGCGAGTCTGGGCCTACAACAAAGAAGCATCAAAGGCAGTGCGGCAAGACGCCCTGGACCAACTCGATGAAGCACATGACGTTGCCATCCTGTGTGTCGGCTAAGTACCAGCAGAGTCTTCGTCACCTACACGCTCGGCGGGTCAGGGGTCGAGCGTTCAACGTTGGCCACCTAGTCTCGAAGAGAGTTCAAACTAAGGCCGGGACGCACAAGTTCTCACCCCTTGGGAAGGACCCTTTGTAATCGAGCAAGTTTTAAGGCCCGGCGCCTACAAGTTGACTACCGAGAATTGCGAAGAGCTCGCAAATGCCCAGAACATTGAAAACTTGAGTCATTTCTATGCATAATAAAATCAGATAAGTTTCTCGAGCATATCTTGTCTCTTTTTGTTCTGGCCGGCGGCGCGCGGCTGAAAGGCCGACCCCCGACGCTCGAGGGCTATCTAAGTGTCCCCTGCGACATGTTCATCGACCCCTGCGACAAGCTCGCTTGCTCCTGCGGTGCAGGCCCCGAAACCTCCCGCTTGGCAGTCGGTCTGTGCAAGTTTCGTAGTTAAATCTCGACCCACGCTGGCGTGAACTCCGAAAGTTCCCCAAGGTCGGTGCAATTTAACTAAGAACAACGTAACAGTCCGACCCTATCGTTTCCGTTCTCAGGCTTCATGCCCCTTGTTTTCGCTCTCAGGCCCCCCACCTCTTTTTTGCTTAAGGCTCTGGCCTAGTCCGCGCAAGTTTCGAAGTTAAATCTCGACCACGCTGGCGTGAACTCTGAAAGTTCCCTTGGGTCGGCGCGATTTAACTAAGAACAGCATAGCGGTCCGACCCCGTCGTTTTCGTTCTTAGGCTCCGCGCGTTTCATTTTTGTTTTAAGGCTCTGGCTTCGTTTCTTGGGAGGCTCTGCTTCCCGACCCATGTCAAGCGATCGGGTAACCCTCAGATGTGCGAAGTAAATTCGAAGTACTAGTGTTTGAGTCTTTCCTCGCGGTTAATGATTGACGACCCGGGTTGGTGACGCCCTACGGTCGCATTGAGTCCGACACTCAACCCTACGGGCTATACCCGACATGGTTGCTCGTCAACACCCAATGGATGACAAAAAAACGTGAAGTTGCAAAGAAAGTTACACGGCACGAGCAAGGGTCAGAACAGAATTCATTACTACTAATATCTTACAAAGGATATCTGAGTACATCACAAAATCATTACAGGAAAAACAAAAAGAAGACCTAAATCTACGGATTCTGGGGCAGTGGCGGAGGATCCTGGGGTCGGATCGACGTCGAGCCAAACCTATTCCGCACGAAGTACACCGACTCGAAGGCGCTGAGGTTTGCCGCCCGGGGCCACACATCCTCCGTGAAGCACGTGATCTCCTCGTTCAAGGTATCAGCTGCGAAGACCTCGGAGACACGCGCGAGATCGATCCCCAGATAATGCGACGCCGCCTGCGCCAAGGCCAGCGTCTTTTTTAATTCTTTGCTCCTTTTTCACTTGCAGGGCACCGGTCAGCGTGGCGGCGATCGGCCCGGGTAGGTACGTCAACACGTACTCAGTGTAATCCGCTGAGATGTTGACCTCGCATACCCCAACCAAGACGGACCAGAGCAGGCGGCGCACGGCCGCCATCACATTTTGAAGGGTGCGAGTCGTGGCTACAAAGCAAAATGAAGATGAGTGACCAACCCCACATTGACACTTCAACTAACATGATCTACAAGGAACATACCATTGCGTTCCTCCATGGCGACGCTGGTGGCGGTATTCGCATCCTCCACCTCCTGCCGTGCGCGGGCCATGTCCTCGTCGGAGGACAGGTGTAGGTCCTTCAGCTCCGCAGGGAGCTTCGCGACTTCGCCCTCTGCGACAACGAGCTTCACCTCGGCGGCGATCCGCTGCTCCGTCGCCTTCTTCGCCTCCACCTCTGCTCACTCGATCCGCTGCTTGAACTCTAGACAAGACGATCAACTTCACTCCTAGCTCCTAAGGTAAGAGGGGGTCAAGGATAGAGGTCGGGAGAACGACACTTACGAACAGCAGCAAACTGCACGGTGGCAAGGTCGGAGGAGAGTTCCTTCTTCCCCTCTCGGGCCGCCTGGGCTTCTACTCGAGCAACCTGGGCCTCCTCTCGCGCCGCCAAGGTCTCGTCTCCAGCGGCCTTGGCCTCCTCCCGCACGGCCTTGACCTCATGACGGAGCCGGTGGGCGTCCTTCGATGACGCCTCTCGGTCGGCCCGGGCCCGGTCCAGCGGTACGCGGAGGGACTCCACCTCAGCCCACAGCCCGGAGTCGCTCGGAGGCTGACCCAGCGTTTGGAGCAAAACACTTTGTGGAAACACGCCTTAGTCCCGCAAATAAAAAGTTCAGTACCTGTGAAATTTCAAGTTATTATAACTTACCTTCGATTCGAGCACAGCTGGGTTGTCGAAGATGTCGCGACCCTCGGCCAGCCTATCGAGAGATTTGCTCAAGCTCAGGCCGACCTCATGGATGATGTCCCGAACATCCCCCATCTGAGTGTCGTAGTGATACGTGGCTCGCGCCGCCGTCTCACCCGAGGGGAGGTCCGGCACAACCAGCTGCTCTGAGGCTGAAGCCCCAGAGCCACCAACATGGGCCGCTGCCACGACAGTCATCGCCTCAATGGCCGTTTCCGTCGCTTCCTCATCAATCGCCGCCGTCGGCCCCGCTGGTGTGGTGGCTGTGGATGACACTTGGCCGCCTCCACATCCCGCCATCACCGCCCCCGTAGAAAGGACAGCAAGGGAGGACACTTGGTCACCTCCCCCTACTGCCATCTCGTCGCACCCCTCGGCACCTGCGACCAAGAGGGATGAGATCACTTCTTCCGCAGCCTCTCCCCGACCCTCGACGTCTGTGCCTGAGGGTGGAGGCTGTGGGTCTTTCGTGACTGCAACCACACCCTGACCCTCGACAGGGGCTAGAGGAGGCCGTACAACTTCTTCATCCACCAGTGCGCCAGCCGGTGGGTCTTGCTGTTGAGGATTCGGACTCGGCGGGCTAATTCGAACACCCACCACCGCCGCCCGCCGCGGGGCCTGAACCGTCTTCGCCTGTTAGCTTCATGACCTTTGAAGTCCCCTTAAAGGTATGAATTGATTGTGTGATTGAATGAACAACCATAGGTAACGGTTGTGATTGTAGGTATTACCCCGTTAATTCTACATCAATATGGTGAGTTTCCTCGGTTGATAACAAGGACGAACCCTATAAGAGAAGTTTTCTGGCGTCGGAGGACTAAGGCTAAGGACTAGCTAGAGAGTCCATAGGAAAACCGGTACTATTATTGGGTTAAAGTCATTTGTCTCCTGTCATACAAGTGTTAGAGGGTGTGAATGCTCCTTAGATCCTCAGAAACCACTAGAGATTGCAGAGAAAGTGTAGATGAAGAACGAGGATCAGTCTCAGTCGAAGACGCAATCATCGAACAGTCCGATGTCCTATTGAGTGGATTCTAGAGAGGGTGTTTCTCTGGCCGAGGAGGAACAAGGGTCACTGGACAGTCTGGTGGTCCAGTCACCGGACAGTCCGATGATTGCATAAAGCAGTAAGCTGTATGACATCATGTCTCAACTGTTGTTTCTGGACTTGGAGCCTATTTAAACCATGAAGAGGACATTTTCTAGTGTGCCTGCGGTTTGAGAAGCTAGAGGAAACTTGTGAGAGGCCAAGGGACACCACCAAGAGGGCACATTGCAAGATTGAAGACCTTTGGTGCTCATAGGAGAGTGATAGGCAGCATTCATACACTTTTAGAGCTTGTAGGGCTTGAGAGGAGTGATCTTACCTATTACTCTTGGTGTGGGCAGCCTAGACCGGCTAAGAGTCGGTGATCGAGATTTCGAGGAGATTGTGGAAGACATCGCGAAGTCGTACGCGGTCTCGGGTCCCCCGCTCGAAAGAGATACTAAGAGGGAGTGCCCGAGCCTTGGAGGCTTGCTCTAGCGTTTGGATATTTTGTGTGACAGCCGGGCCGCCAGTGACTTCACTCCGAGAGTGAAGCGTACCCTTGTGACAATCGTTCCGGGAATGACGGGAGGAACCAAGATTCTGACGGGAGTGGTTCAACGAGGATTAGGGGAATGCGCATACCTTTCAAGACCTAAAAAAAATCACTAAGCACTCTCTATCTCACTCTCTTTACTTAGCGCATTTACTTACCATTGAGTAGTGTGATAGGTTGTTCTTTGATTCCTCTTGGTGGCTATCGTGCTAATGCTTACTTGTTGTTATCCTCTTCCACAAGCATTGTTAGGGGTCTTGACCTATTAGAATTGTTTAATTTTGCTTCCGTTGTGATCGAGACTTATAGTTTAAGTTTGTAGCCAAATTAGTACTATAAGTCCACCGATTCAACCCCCTTTTTTTTGTCCTTGATCCTTACAAGTGGTATCAAACCCAAGTGCTCATTTTCGAGCTTCACCGCCTTGAGTAAGGATGCCGAACGGGATGGACACTGCTCGTATTCGATGGGGACGAATACTCGTATTGAAAGGCTCCCAGGCAACCCTACCTAGAGTCGACCGACAAAAAAGTGTGGCATGTTACTAAGAATGCAAGGAATGAGAATGAGAGACTTGATCCCATTTTCATTAAATTCAATGCTAAGACCAAGAATGTCATGTTTGGATGCATATAAAAAAATATTTTCTCTATGATCAATGCATCATCTACCGCGCATGAAATATTGATGTAACTGCAAAACATTCAGGAGGGCTCCTCCGTGGCCAAGGAAGAGTGTTATTATGTTCTCAAGAACAAATATGATTTCATCACCATACTGCCACATGAAAAAGCTTATGATGTTTATTCTCGCTTGCATGTAGTGGTGGAGGAGATCAACGCCTTGAGCCTCAAGAACAAGATTGATGATATTGAGATCACTAGGAAGCTCTTGAGGATGTTGGCGCCAAGCTACAACTCCATCGTCACGTGTCTCTTCCAAGCCAACTTGGCTACTCTCTCTATTGACGTTATGCTTGGCAAGCTCACAGCCTATGAGGGGTATATGTTGGGCACCTCCACTGACTCTTAATTGCCCAAGAATCTTGCCCTTCAAGTTGAACAAGAATCTTCCAATGGCAAGAACAAGAAGAAGAAGAAAGGGGAGGAAGATGAGGATGAGAAATGTGACAATGAGGACCTTGCGCTCTTGATGAAGAAGCTATTTCGCAAGGGAAGACCCTCTTGATGAAGAAGCTATTTCGCAAGGAAAGACCCTCATCTTCTAGGAGGAACTTTGAGTGCTTCAATTTGGCAAGAAATGCCATTTTGCTAAGGAGTGTCCTAAGCCCAAGAAGGAGAGCAAGAAGGAAGCCTCTAGTGAGAGTGATGACAAAGAACGCAAGCTAAAGAGAAAGTTAAAAAAGAAGTTCTTTGTCAAGAAGGAGAGAAAGAGCAAGGAGAAGAAGTCCTCACACAAAGCTTACATTGTTGGTGAGTGGCTCAGCGATGATTATGATTTGGACTCTTCATCTTCTAGTGAAGAAGAGCCCGCGGGTATTGCCATAACAAGCTTCACCAATGAGCTACCACCACCTCCACTTTGCTTGAAGGCCCGAAGTTGTGAGGGCTTTGTGGATGAGGATGATGATCTTGAAGAAGAAGAGGAGGGCTATGATGAAGATGATGGACCAAGATACAATGATCTAGTCCTCTTTCTTGAGAAGGCCGACAAGACCATCATCATGAAGAGCAAGAAGATCAAAGTGGTGACCAAGGAGCATGAAGTGGCAGTATTCCAAGTTCGAGAGCTTGAGGGGGAGCTCAATGCGCTCAAGCATTCTCATGGTGCTCTACATGAATCTTATGAGGCTCTAAAATAGAAGCACATAGAGCTAAGCGAGAAGCATGAGGCATTGGTGCACTCCCATAAAGCTCTTGATCTTGACTCTCTCCGTAACTCTTCTAAACATTTTAATGAAGCTTCTACTTCTTGTGATCTAACCCTCTCTAAGGAGAGTACTACTCTTGAGCCATCTATTTTGAAGGAATACACGAAGCTCAAGGAGGAGAGAGAGGTCGTGATGGATGCATTCAAGCGGCTTACTAGAGGAAGACAAATTCAAAAGTAAATCCTAAACAAGAACCTCATCAACAACCACAACCATAAGGGCTTAAGATCATATCCTTCCTCTATCAACATCATCGACAATCAAGATAAGATCCTTGAATGGATAGTACCGCTTATGGTGGATGACTACTATTGTGAGAAGTGTTGCCTTGATGGTCACCGCTTCAAGGATTGTCCCAAGGTAAGCAAGCCTAAGATTATGCCTAACGCTAACTTTTTCCATAAGGATGTGCACTACAAGCTTTTTAAAGACAAAGATAGAAAAGTGAAGGCCAAGCCGCTCGGACCGCCAAATGACAAGAGGACAATCAAGAAGATTTGGGTCTCCAAGGTGATCGTGGACCGAGAGAGGAAGCCTAAACTCTTTTGGGTTCCCAAGAAGAAGTTGGGGGACCTAGGTGGTGAGCTGTGAAGCAAATTGAAGATTCATGAAGTCCACCACATGTCGATCGAGTTCAACGCCAATCTACTCTTTAAGGAGGTTATTTTTGTATATAGTCGAGTATGTTTTTTTCTTGTCTTGCATGGTAGTTAAGACTCCTCCGTAGACTAGATGTTTGCACTATCATGCATCATGTGTAAAAAGATAAAAGAAAAGAACAAAAAAATTAGATCGGTGCCTAACCACCATAAGATATCTATATGCATAGGAAAAGAGCTTGAGAAGATGGTTTGGCTATCTCAAGGCAAAGCGACGGGCATATGATAAATAAGCTTGAGATGGGTCAAACTTGGCACCGGATAGGTTTCTTTACGCAATGTCTTTAATTTGCTTGTATCTACATGGCATGCTTTAAATTCTCTTGCATTAGCTATCTTGTTTGCATGCATTGCATATAGAAACCATAGAAGAGGCGTGTTACTCTATGAAGAAAGTGACTACATTGTCCATATGGATTCACATACTCCACAAAGAGTAACCAAAGCAATTGTTGAGCTTCATGCCCATTGAACCTTGTGCTTAACGGTATCTAACATCCATTTACGTAGATCATGAACAAGGGTTAATACATTTTCTTTTTGTAGCCTCACGCTTTGGTTTTTATCGCTCAATCTTTTTTGCGATTTACGAAAATGCTAAACTCCTCGCGAGTTATCTATTTGCAAAGGAGTGTTTAAAAGTTCTCTTTCTAGACAAGTGTGATGTTTATTTGATTCTTTGGTAAGGACACATGAAGTGTAGAAAGAATTCCTCGGTTCTGCAATTTTTTAAGGTCACCGGGCATTCCGGCGCCTTCATCGGACAGTCGATGATTGAATCTTTGAACTGAGTGACCTGCAGACTCAGACAGCCA
Organism: Zoysia pacifica; assembly: GCA_001602315.1. NCBI lineage: Eukaryota > Viridiplantae > Streptophyta > Magnoliopsida > Poales > Poaceae > Zoysia > Zoysia pacifica. The sequence goes on along the minus strand of BCLH01000049.1, from coordinate 186,987 downwards.
CCGGACATTCCGTCAGGTTCACCGGACAGTCCGGTGATTGGAAGATGAAGTGGTTGCTTCTCTAGAATCGGCTCCCGACAGACACCGGGCAGTCCGGTGTTTTGGAGTCACCGAACAAATTATGGAGATCGGACAGTCCAGTGACTATGTCGATCGGCGAAATCTCGACCAACCATTTTTTTTGATCAAATCGGGCTGTTGGTTTTATTTTATCTAAAACCGCATGTGTGACTTCACTTCATTTCAGTCTTGTGTGTTTTCTTCTCTGCTGCCGACACCGACGATCGTCCAATCATTGCCGACCATCGCTGCCGCCGCGCGCTGCCCGCCTCCTGCCATCTGCTCCAACCGCTGCCACGCCTGTGTCGCTCTGCCGCTCCTGCACGCGCTGCTGTTCCTCAGCACGCCCTGTCTCGTGCGTGTCGCCCAAGCACACTCTAGCGCCGCTCAGAGCTCGCGTCGCCTACCTCACCGTGCTTCGCAGCGCCGCTTGCTGCTTCGCCGACAAGCTCCACAGCCCTGCTCACTGCCGCTCTTACTTAGTTTGCCTCACCGTGTGGTTCTAAGCCATCATCTCCCGCTCCACCAAAACCCTCCGAGGGTTTTGGTTTTGAGGTGATCGGTTGATCTTCCGGCGAGTTCTTCGACGGTTTCCGGCTCTATTCCCGGGGTATTGTGTTCTATCATTTCCATTCCATCGGAAATGCCCCACATGCCTTGTTTGTTAATTAATTGTGAAAATTGGTATAAATTGCTTAAAGGTCTCACCTTTTATTGCCAATTGATGTGATTAGTTAAAAATTCCCGTACTTAGTGCCATATTGAGGTCATCTCTAGCATATTTTAGTCTGGCGTTAAGTCTTCTGTCGGTAGTGTCACAATTTGGATGCATTGCTATTATATGAGTTCTGACATTAGTCTGTCGATATCACCGTTGTGCTTATTTGCTTTATTTGATCGGTGATATGTCCTTGATTCCAACGCTAGGTCTTCATTTTGAGTCGCTCATCTTTTATGCTTACAACCTATATTTTATTCCTATGTGGTGCAGTGACAGTTGGGTAGTGGGTCAGGTCAGAGGACAGAGGCAGGATCCAGAGGTTTCTGTTGCAGTCCAGATCTCTCTTGGACGGGTTAAGAGCCAAGCTCTTAATCCTATCTTGTGAGTCAGTTGAGCAATTGTTCTTGCAGTTAAGCTTTTAGATTTAGTTGAGAGTATGGGCAGGCAGAGACCGAGTTCTGAGGAGAAAGGGAAGGGCAAGGTAGTCGAGCAGGAGGAGAAGAAGAAGAAGCAGAGGACAGATGATCCGGAGTGGGACCGTGCTTTAGCTAGGGCAGATGTGGATGTTCCTCCACATAGGAGGTCAGGAGCCTTGAGGATAGGAGGATCAGAGTCTCAGGGGGAGCTGAGGAGGACGACTCGTCAGAGAGTGGCGGCCACTCTTCTTGTTGCAGAGGTGCGACTGCAGAGAGCTCCTGCCAGTAGGTAGTCAAGAACCATAGAGGGAGAGGCAGACCATTGGAGTTCATAGCAGAGGACACAGAGGTGCCCTCATCTAAGGTCTGGGGTTTGCGAGGTGTGCACTGCTAGAGCCGAGAGAGCTCGTCGGGCCATGGGCAGAATTGCTGAGGTTGAGGTTGATTTGCTAAAGCTGAAGGGCCCGACCATTAAGGCCAAGAGGAGAGTGGACTTCACTGCTTGGGTCCCCGCTGGCAAACATGCATATGCTGGTCAGTTTTGGACAGTTCTCTAGCGGAGGATCTTTGAGGCCTACAGGAGACAGCTTGCCACTAACACAAGAGCTCAGTGTTTGCAGTTCATCACGACTGTTCTGTAGAGGCACTGAGTAGAAGAGCTGGTGTTGACATGTAAGGCCACATTGCTTATCTTTCAGGATTGTTAGACTTGGTCACCCAGCAGTTGAGGCATAGTGAGGAAGTGGTGCTTGAGTTTTACGCTTCATTGTGGATCTCCCCTGACCGTTCTTACTTTTGGTTCATGTATCGAGGAGAGCCACACAGATTTGAGAGGACCGACGTCTTGGCAGTGCTTGAGTTTGTATCTTCAGAGACTCGGATCCACACTCTGGCCTATCAGGATTTCTCACCACCTTTCAGACTTTTTGAAGGGATGGAGCCGAGTGATCATAGGATGAGTATTATTTTCCCACCACCTCATGGGAAGCACTACTCGAGGCACCCTCCACGCTTGACACACGAGGCTCGTGTATTGAGAGGGTTGCTAGGGAGGTTGATAGCGCCTCGAGCTGGTTACAAAGAGTGGGTTATCATATTGCATCAGTGGCTGCTTTGCTATTTGTTGAGGCATGAGAATTTTGACTTGACAGACTTGCGCTTGCTTAAATGGAGGATGTTATTTATGAGGAGATTGGAGCATGTTAGTTACCTTTTGCCCCCTACATTTGTCTTTGCTGAGGAGAGCCGGTGTGATGACTGAGGAGGAGTATACAGCTTTGTCAGAGATTACCACCTCCTTCAGTCCAGCAGAGCCATTCGACTCTACGGTTCTTCGTGTTTCATCTTCACAGAGCACCTCTGGAGAAGAGGAGACCACAACCCCAGAGGATGTTGAGACTGAGGCTCCGAAGGGTACACGGCCGGGAGTTGGGAGCACTGAAGATCTAGGTCAGACCGAGACTCCGACCTCTCGGTCCACACTAGACCCTGCACTTGCTACCAGGTTGGACGCTATTCAGGCAGAGCAAGCAGAGCAGAAGAGATACCGAGAGGAACAGGATGAGCGCACTCACAGAGAGAGGGCTGAGTTTGAGGAGAGGATCCGACTCGAGCGCCTCTAGATTGAGGAGCGGCTTCGGATGGAGAGGGAGCTTGCAGAGAAGAGGAGACGGCAAGATAGTGAGTTTTACAAGAGGCCGCACCATTCACAATTGGAGATGGCAGCGGTGATTTCTTATATGTCTTCCGGCTTCAGAGCTATTGCATCATATCTCCAGAGGATCGAAATGCCACCGCTTCCGATGTTTCTGACGACCACGCTACCAGGTCCCCTGCCTTCATAGCTCCAGCCTACTACACCTTGGCCTCATTATTCTTCAGTTCCAGCCTTCACATCTGAGTTGCAGAGCTAGAGTCAGCAGCAGCAGTACACATTTTCTACACTGCTCTCAGCCTCGCTTTCACTGTTTGTACCTTTTAGGGCAGCCAGCACAGCCATGACTTCTGAAGGAGTCAGTATTCCTGTCACTTCTTCTCAAGTTCTCTCCGGTTGCCTCATACTCCATGTCAGTTCTATTTGCTTCGGCTGAGCCGAGAGTGTCAGTACTGGCATTGGAGTCAAGGTCAGCAGTTAGTAGTTCTCCTCTTGCTTCGAGGGTTCTATCGTTTGAGTCAATTACTGCTGAGTTAGTTTTGACAGAGCCACCGTCAGATGCTTCGGAGACAGAGCCAGCAACCACCATAGCCGAACAACCTAGTGTGACAGATGCAGCTATCCTGGTCGAGGCCAGATACTCACCAGAGGAGACAGCTCAAGCCCTTGCCAGTGCAGTCCAGCTAGCTTCAGTTCATGGCAAGTAGCCTTCCCCGACATCTTCTTCAGGATTGAGTGCATTTGATGATGTTGAGCAGCCGGGAGAGGATCAGTCAGCAGCAGTGGCTCAGCCAGCAGAGGAGCAGCCTCCGACTATCACTACACCTAGCTCTTCAGCTGCACAGTATTAGATACTCTTGTAAGAGTTGGGTGAGAGATATTAGGTGTCTTGTTTTGGGCCCTCTGAGAGGCGCCTGTCTCTGATTCCGTGGAGCTGTAATAACTTGACTTTGTTTTCGTTTCTTTTGTTGTTGTGGCGTTACATGTACATGTGTTCTTAAGTGGGAGTCCCCCAGGTGCTTGTCTTTTGCTTTTAATATAAGCAAGGCCGCTGTGTGCCTCTCGTCTAGAAAAAGGTCATGGAGTGCAATCTCAATATCGAGGACTAGTACAGTTCTGGTTTGATCAACTTCTGAAGTTTGCTGAGGCCAAAGTGACTGAATTCCAGGAGTATGAACTTGAGCCAAGTTTGCTTTTTGCGAAATGTGGTTTCTCAGAGTTTGTACGATGACAGACTCCAACAATTTAATTTCATGATAAAAATCCAGCATGTTGCTAAAGCCACTACAAGAAAAATATTTTTTAGTCACCAAAATATTTGGTCACTATATGTGTAATATTAATCACTATAACTATTTTATCACTAAAAACTTTGGTCGCATTTTAGTCAGTAAAACTTTGTCACTATATATATATAGTAACTAACAATTGGACATGTTGATCACTAAAACTAAATTGCAACTAGGGAGCACTTGGTAACTAAATAAATTTATCAACTAATAAGCATATTTCTTGGTCACTAAAAATGTATATCTACAATAAAAACTAAATTTTGATCACTATTTATTAATTTTCAGTAACCAAATTACTTGATCACTAAAACTTGGTGACTAAAGATTCATTTTCTTGCAGTGAGCAACCGAATAGGATAGGTACTCCTTATGTTGTTTCTCACACAGAGAGAAGAGAAGTGCCAGTGACTTTGTGCACAAGATTGGTACTGAAGTCAAGGATTTTTTTAATATAATATTTTTACAAGAATTACAGAATGGTAGTTGAAATGGAAAAAATTACAAAATAAATACCATGTTGTATGCAAGGTTTGATAAACCGGTATGGTCTTGAAAACCGGCCGGCACGGGTTTGACCGGTTTTCGCGAAAACCAAAAAAACTGCTACAGTAAACCAAAAAAACCGGGCAAATTCAAAAATCAATATTTTTATAGAAAACCGGCCGGTTTTACCGGTTTACCGGCCGGTTTTTTTGGTTTACCCTTTTTGAATTTGAAATCAAATCGGTTCGAGCGGTTTTCCACCGGTTTTTCTGGTTTACCGGCCGGTTTGACCGGTTTTTGGATTTTTAAATTTTTTTGAATTTTAAAACTTTTTTAATTTATTAAACCGAAAACCGGCCGACCTTCTAAATCGGACCGGACCGATTTCAACGAAAACCGTAAAAACCGGTCGGTTTTGACCAGTTTTGTAAACCCTGATTGTGTGTTGAAAAGTTGATTTCTCTTTTTTGGTGCACTCAAGACATGATTTCTAACGATTCCACCTATATCGTCCATTGAACACACGAGATTCAATAACCAAATTTGGTATCAATGGGCAAGGAAAATTTGATCATGATTCAATAACGAAAGTTGTAGAGGTTTTTGAAACCATTCCAATGAGTATTTATTTATATTTTATGTTGCGTATTTTATGAGTTATGAAATTTTGAGATTAGATTTCGTGCAGTCTATGGATAGAATATTGTTCCTTCTTGTTGGCTTTAATATCTATCTATATATATCCCTTCGGTATTAAAATATTGACAGCTTTTGGCTTTTAATGTTGCCACCTAGTCTTACTTCCTCCATTCTAAAATAAGTGTTACTCCCTCCGTCCCCTTTTACTTACTTGTCATTCTATATGTGGGAACGGAGATTAATGACAGTGAAAAAGATGAGATATACTGAAAACGAGAAGGAAAGAAATAGAAATAGGTATGTGTTGGGAATAAAGAAAAATGTATTGGAAAACGAAAATGATAAGTAAAAGAAAAAAACTTGTGAATTCTAGGATGACAAATAATTGGGGACGGAGAGAGTATTTTTTTATTTTTACAATTCAACGTTTAACCATTTGTCTTATTAAAAAAATTTACAAAAATATAAAAACAAATAAGTTATACATAAATAAAAGATTTCACAATAGATACATAGTATTTTTGTAATTTTTTTTAATAAGATGTAAGAGTCAAATGTTGGGTGTTAAAAATCTAAAAAGACTATTTTATTTGGGACGGAGGGAGTATCAGGACCCCACTGAGCCACTGGGCTTTATCTAAACACGTGCATTTCCATTACTTAGGGGTGAAAACTAAAGACAATTAGGTTACCCTCCAAACCTCTCTAGTTCAACAAGATGAACTCAACTTTTTAAAATCTCTTCCACTTTTGAGAAACTAGTTCATGTTTTTGAAGTTCACAGGTTAACTTTAGTTGCAATTATTAACACCCCTACCATTACTGGTTTACTTATTTATATCGACCTCGATCTGTACCTAACTAAGTTATGTATGATGTGTATAGAGGAACAAAAGACTATACTTTTTCTGTTGATGTAAGCCTTGCAGTCTGTAATAGGGATAGCACCGAATACGTGGCTTTCAAGAATAGGTTCGGAACTAGTTACAGAGACAATGTCAATGGAGCTTCTGATTAGACAAACGACTAATGGGAGGCAATAATGCAGTATAGTTAACAGAGCCCACTAACAAATTGCCAAAAGACATTGACAGAACCAGCGAGTCAAACAATCGGATGAAGTACCTTATGGAAAGAAGCATGTGCATCATCACTGATACAACATGTATAATTTCCAATTCTACAGTACCAATGTTTCATCTACTTGCTTGTCAGTAAAATAATAAAAGATGCGACTATTTATTTCGTGCAAACTCGGCAACTTGGTTGCACCGCGTGACACGCCTTGGGTGATGTCTACCAATGGTGTCGTTAAGGGCAGTCGGCACGCCACTTCTTATTTCCATTTCCTATTGTACAGGACCATCGTCAGTAGAATATTTACCAAACATGACAGCTTAGTTATGCCACTTGATGCCTGTATTGTGGGTGACCAATGGTGTCACTGAGAAAAGTCGGCATGCCTCTTCCACGGGCGATGAGGTAGCAGCCGTGCACTTAGTATTCGAACAATGACAGTGAAGCTGCAGTTGTACGTACTCGTATTGATTCGGGAGAAGGAAATGAGGGAGTTATTTTTATTTAAAGATGCGGCCGACTAGAGATACAGAGGTGAAGAAAGGATATGGATTTCTCTCTCTCTTTCTTTGATAATGGAATTAACCGGCCTACAAGGTTCTGGTTACAGTAAAGACAGAATAAAAAGCAGGCTGAAAAATTATTACATATCCTTTCAGAAAGCAGCAATTCTAGCCTATTGTGCCCATCCATGCGTGGTGAAAATGTTCATGGCCGTGACCTCCAAGGTGTGGCACACCTTCATCACATCCTAGCTTCATCTGAGGTTCCTTTTGCAATAATCTCCTCAGTCAGAACCAATATGTTCCACGGAAAACCACTACAATAATGATATCACAGATTGTTTGTTAAATACTACTCTCTCCGTTCTTAAATTGTTGTCACTGTTGAATTCTAATATCAACTTTGACCATTTATCTTATTCAAAAAATTAATTCAAATGTATAAAACTATAAGTGGTGATTCAAATAACTTTAATGATAAAGAAAATTATAGAAAAATATATGATATTCATTGAACATTTTTTAATAAGATAAATAGTCAAAGTTGATGTTAAAAGTCAACAACAACGACAACAGTTTAGGAACAGAGTGAGTATATAATTATGGGTTAGCCATATTCACTAAAACATGGCTGCCACTCAAGGATCAGGTACTTAATTACCTTCCATTACTTTGGTAGCGAGCCACCCATCCAGAATATGTTGTGCATTATTGGGTTTAGGTAAACCTGAAGCATGTTGAAAATGTGCCATAAGGATCTGGCAATTTGACACCGGAAGATTTGAGAAGCTGCATATTTGACTTCCTTTCCATCTATCCTTTCAAAGGTTGTCTTTAGTGAGAATTACTCCCTTTCCCAAGTACCAGAAAAAACTTAATCTTGAGGGGAAATTTAATTTTCTAGAGCACTTTTATACAAGCATATTGCTCACTGAATAGCATCCTGTAATACATGGAATTGATGGAGAATGTGCCATTCACATGTAAGTTCCAACTGAATATGTCAGTCAGTCTGTGAAATTAAATTTTTTGCCACTTTTGAGAGGGATATATAAGACTAGCACATCCTAGAATTTGCTGCTTCCAGCGAATGATATTATATAGAGAAGAGAATTGTTCGCTATAACCCAGTGCTTGTATTAGGGTCCTGCTATACCACAGTATTTGTTTCCAGCATCCTTTGCAGATGCAATCTTCATTAAGTGAGTGAAACAGACATTTACTTAGCTGACTGACAATTTTTACATGAAGATTTTTAATGTTGCTTCCAACAAACAATATTATATAGAGAATAGAGACGGGAATTGTTTGCTAAGGGGTAAATTATCCACCCAAGTATCCTCCCAAAATCATGTTTGGCTACCATCTTTCATATGGACCGACCCCATTTTAGATTTTTTTTTACTTTCATAATTAAATTCAGAGCAGAAATGATAATCTCCTGGCTGGTTTACCCTGTGTTTGTGTTAGGGTCTTTCTGTCACATTTGTTTTTCAGCATCCTTTGCCAAATGCCATCTTCATTAGGTGAAAGAGCCATTTGCTTAGCAAACTGACCTTTTTACATGAAGATTTGTAACCCCAAGACCTCTGTTCCTTTGGAAAACACAATATATCTCATTTTCAAATGATATTAATTTTTATTATTGTCTCCTTCCCTGAAAAGGTTCGAGCGGATAGTTTCAACCCTTTTCCTAAACTTTCTAAATGTAGTGTGCTTCTTTTTTTTTTTACGAAATTACAGTGTGCTATTGATCATGCAGAAAAGACATCCAACAATTCTAATTATGCACTGTACGTTGTCCTCCCTTACTTATTAGATAAACTTAATAATTCCGTTATGCATGATCCCACTGAGCTATTGAACCTTACCTAAAATACGCGTGCAATTGCGTTACTGGTTTTGGTTACTTCTATTGAGACCTCGAGCTGTACTAAATTATGTATGATGTGTATAGATAGCAATAAACCAAGATATTCCTTGAGTTATATCGATGTCAGTACAAGCCTTGTACGTTATAAGGATAGCACCAAATATGTGGCTTAATTTCAAGAATATATGTAAAACACAGGCCCACCAGTAGTTACAGATACAATGGAGCTTCTGATTAGACAAATGCTTAATTAGAGGTAATATGCAGTCTAGTAAACAACACCCGCCAACAAATCGTCAAACGATGCTGACAGAATTAGCACATCAAACAATCAGACGAACTGATGAATTACCTTATGGAAAGAAGGATGTGCATCATCCTGATACTGATATTGCTTGTATCTGAAGAGGACGAGGATATAGTTAGGTTATTTCATTTCCAATTCTGTAGGACCACTGGCTTATCATCTACTTGCTCGTCAGTACAATAGTAAAAAAGATGTTATATATTTATTTCATGCAAATTTGACAACTTGGTTGTACCGCGTTATATGTCTTGTGTGACGTCTATACAATGGTGTCGTTAAGGGCAGTCGGCATGACATTGTTGATTCCATTTCCTATTCTATAGGACCACTGTCAGTTGAAGACCAAACTCCACATCTCGGTTATGCCGTTTGATGCATGCATCATGGGTGGCCAATGGTGTCATTGAGAAAAGTCTGCATGCCTCTTTTTGTAATAGTGTCAAGTGTGTAGTTATTTTATTTCGTATTTGTATTGACTCGAGAGAAAGAAACGAGATGGTTATTTTTATTCAAAGATGCGGCCGACTAGAGATACAGAGGCAAAACAAGGGACATGGGGTTGACGGTATTCTGTGACCAAGGAGTCAGAAACTCACATGGTTTACTCTATTGTTCCAATTCATGAATTCCTTAGGCTGATCTGTAGTTGCGTCTAACTAGAGCAGCTATAATGATACACTAGACGGTCTAATAGGTCCTCTTGTCCTATGTTGTTGCGCATAGAAAAAGATAGATAGACAAACAGATAGATGGATAGATAGATAGATAAGTAGAGAGAGAGAGAGATGCAATTGTTTTATAAAGTATGTAGTGCTCTTTATTGGATAATAATTATAACTAGTTTAGAAAAAAAGATCATTTGCCTCTTAAAAATAACTCAAAGAATTATCCAAGTTACCTTATTTCTCTAGTAAAACAAATTAGGAAACAAAATGATTCAATCGTTCAGTATGTCCTCATCTATTTGCATTCGTAAATGTACAACACAAGAGTCAAGAGCAGTGGCACTCATGTGATGGGCAACACTAACTCTATATGTTCATCCTCCCAGTGAGGTTTTAGATGATGCAGTGCGATTCGGGTTGTCCCAGTGGTGAGGGACGAGATCACAGCTGCCATAGCTACATCTCATCCAAAGAAAGTAACAAAATACAAAAATATTTTTACCCCCTCATCATATTCTTCTTAAATTTGCGGCATAATCTATTAAATTATAGTAAATCATTACAGAAATTTTACAATAATGTATTGGCAATAAAAAAGTAAAACTACATTGAAAATATGATATATTGATTTTTTTATTGTTATATTCTTTTGCTAATTTTTTATGTATGCATGTGTGTGCAATAATAAAAAAATTGATGATATTATTAATTTTGTTAGCCAAAATCTTTATATTTTTGTCCAGCCCCCTCTAAAAATCTTGTCCACTTCCGCCACTGTGTCCAACGCCTTAGTCCAACGACTGATCCGAAGTCGAAAATTACTGTTAAGCCACGTCTCTGATGTACCTACATCAACAGCGTCTGTTAAATACGCATCTCTGATATACCCACATGAGGCATGGTTATCCAATGCGTCTCTGATGTATCATTAGCGATGACTTTTTGTGTGGCGTCACTAATGATGGTGTCTTCTTTGTATTATTTTGTGGTAGTGGATCCCTACTTCCTCGTTTGATCCTTCTGCTTGCTCTGCAATCTTAGTGCTATTTGGGAACTCCTAGAACATCCACATATCCTAACACTCATGCGATTGTAACATTCCATACTTTCTTGAATCAATGAAATCAAGCTTGTTAGTTTGCGTTTGCAAATTATGGAGGAACCGAGCTCGTAAGGGAATAAAGAAACTTAAACCCAAGTTCAAAAATTTGAATTCAATTTTAAAATTTAAAAGTGAAGGTTCATAAATTTTCAAAAGTAAATAGCTTGAAATATGTGGAACAAATATCTTGTTTGGAAAGGATTCAAGTTCTGAAATATTGAATGTTTGGTGAGATCTGTTCAAATTTGAAAAGGGGCCCAACTAATTTATCCTTAACATTCGGCTGACTTTTAAATTTCGTATCTTTTAATCCCCTTTGGTATTGGTAGCACACCTTGGTCTAGGTTTGTGCCAAATTTGGAGCCATTATTTGACCCTGTAAATTATTTGCAAATTGATGCACAACACCTCTAATCGGTCATTTTCAGCCAGGAATTTACAATAAATATCTAAAATTTTAGTTCAGATTATGTAAGGAATTTACACCCAACTATTTAATAAACATTGTTCCTTATGTTCCCTTCTGCTCCTAGAAAAATTGGCAAAAATTTATGAGCTTTCTAGATGCCAAATTTTATTTTTTCTTCCGAATTTCACCCGGTGAGCCAGACTAGTCCGAACTGTCCGGACAAGTTTGGACCTAGGGGACGTGTTTTACTCCACCGGAGCACGCCACCGGTGCCATGTACCCCCTCCATTCCTGTCTGTTCCATGCAAGGAGATACACGTCCCACGACCCTGAGCGAGCTGGAGCGAGTGAAGGCTCCCCCACTGGCCTCCTCTTTCCTTCTCTCTTCCTCTCACTCTCTTCTCCACACAAGCTCCCTCCATTGCCGCACCTCTGAACTCCAAGCTTGCTCCTCCTCCACCGCCCGTGCCTTAGCTTGTTTGAGCTCCAAGAACCCCTCAAGCCCCTTCAAGGCCCCATTTGACCATCCATGGGAGGAGCTTTATGAATCTCGAGGTTCTTCCAAGAATCACGCCACCGGCTTCATCTCCGCCCCCTTCTCGATTTCTTCCTCCACGGAGAGCCATTCTTCAATTTCTTGCATACATGAGTGCTCCATGATGTGGAACACAATATTGACAAATTGTTTTGATATTCCCTTCATTGAGGTTGAAGCACTTTGCTTCTTCCCCAATGCCAGTCAAATTTTGGAGCCAATCTCACCGTCGACTCGGTGCATTGGAGCGTTCCCTTCCTCAATAACCTCGGTCTGCTCTTCTACACTACTAATTGAAGCTTTTAGGTTCGATTCTTGAGGTTTTGGTTGGTCACATTGGGTGAGGCACCTCACCGAACCTCGTCCGGGTCGCTGAGGGTCGGATAAGTCCGGTCGGGCTTGTCCAGCCCGACCTCCCCCATTGTGGCACCTCTCTGGAGTTCGAAAATTACCCTGGAGAAGTCTGAGGCCGGACTAGTCCGTCCCTATACAGACTAGTTCGAGTGGGCCGAGCTTGCAGCTCTCTAGAGTCCGGATGACAGCCCAAACAAGTCCGCCCTAGTCCGCACTAGTCAAGTCCCTTTTTCCAGCAAAATTTGTAAACTTGCAAAATGCATAACAAATTGTAGAAAATTCAAAAAAAATGTGAAATAAATGTTGTTACAACCCTTTTGACTAGCTCACAGTTTGGTGTATTCAAATCTCCCAAAATCATGATAAATTTATTTGTACAAATTTAGGGAACCAAAACAAAGATAAATCCATATCGTCTTTTCTGTGCATGCAAGAATCAGGAATTTTGGTATGCATATGCATCATTGCATATATTAAGAGCCCACAAAGTTTCATCCTTAAATAATTCATGACCTGGCCACATTTCTATTTTGTTGGATTTCTATTCTTCAATTTTAATAATTTATTCATGCATGCTAAAACCGTAAGTCTTTGTCAGAAAATAGATTTTATAGTAGTGCATCTCTAATAAATTGCATGGATTTTAAAGTGACCATCTTAAGCATGTTTAGTAATTTAAAAATGAATTTGCCCTGCTAAATGAGAAATTAGTAAATTATTTTCTCTCATTTGCAATGCATTCAAGCATATCATTTCGTTCATGTAGGAACCACCATTGAAGGCGAGCCCATTGGACATAGTACTGAGGATTGTACTGTTGTGACTGATCACTCTCTTGATTGTGCTAACACTTCTCAAACCCAAGGCAAGCCCCATACATAACCCTTTTTTTAATCATTTTACATTTTATCACTGTATGATTAATGTACTGTGCATTAGGTTTTAGGAGTTGACTGAAACTAGAGTGCATGCTACGTATCCTTTTTCCTAGGTTAAGTAGTTTTGGGGGTAACTCGATGTAAAGCTAGGCTATGAGTCGTAATTAACGGTAGAAGTCGAGTGAATAAAAAACATCACTTGCGAGCTTTAGGCTGTTACTTTGGTTTTGGAAGTTTGACATGAAAGGATAATACTAGTTTAGTTTATCACACAAATGATGAATATGAGTCCGAACAGAGAAGTATAGGTTGGCAGCAGAAGAGGAGTCATGCATACGATAGCCCTATCTGTGTCAGTTAAGGACCGATCGAGTGTGACCTTGTTGAGCAAGTTTGAAAAATACCGATTACATGCTTAGTGATTTGGGCACTAGTAAACTGATATAGCACAATGCCGTAGTGATTAGATGAACCCTACCTCTCTTAGTTTGGAGTTGAGAGAGACTATTGGCTGGCCATGAATAGACCCAGGGGGTTATCGCATGAGGATCATGTTCTCGGGAGAGGTGCGCTTATCGGACCGGCCTATGGGTTGCGTGAAAGGTTGCCATGTGCAGCTTCCAGGAAGTGCCCTGCAGGATGTAAATTGATTCGAGTCGCTGCCCCTCACAATAACGAGTATCGCTTATCTTAGTGCATCACATCATAGTAAGAACACGGGATGAAAGATGAACATGCTGATTTTATTGATTACTATATTTGTATTGCAACCATGATTGGAGTAGATTATAGTGCGAACTAAATTTATCTTTCTTGAAACTTAACTCACTCCTAAGAATTGAAAGTAAAGATTCACTCTTAGCGCTATGGTTTTGGCAAAAGAGCCCACCTATGAGTCAGCATTCTCATGCTTAGGAGTCTGCTGTAGTTAGCCTTTTTGACGGGTAAGTCTTGCTGAGTAATTAGTGCTCAAGGTTTGTGGTTTCTCTTTTTTGCCTCCATCTTTTCCTACAGGTAACTAGTGTGATTACTGCGGTAAAGTGGTGTGAGAAGGTGAATCCCCTACTGACTAGTCTATTGATTGGGTTACCTCCTCACCTAATTTCGGCCGCGAGGAATGAAGCATGTCTTAGGGCAATATATGTTTCATACTAGGATACCGTCATGTGTATTATCGATGTCACTTTCTGTATCGCTTCCGCTCTGTTTGAAACTCTGTTTTTAAATATTTATCCTATGAACAACTTCAGCTTTAATGTAATACTTCAAATTGGTTTCGTGTAATATATTTTATCACTCATGTTGTACTATTTGGATATTCTTGTCCAATGTCACCCGATTTTGATCCGTTAGGTGAGCCGCCCGTGATTTTGGGGCGGTACGACTCAACCCCTCTTAATAGTACCGGTTATGAACTCAAGGCCTACACTAAACTACACTTAGCTTTAACTCATTCTTAGACTTGATCCACCTTTGACGTGACACTCCATCAAGGGTCCATCCTTGTCCATGAGTTGTCGATCAAATTGAGGAAACCAACTCGTAGATACTTGAGATAGAGAGGTGTACCTGCATCCATTGAGTTAGTTCATAGTTTTTATTCAATCGCTAAAATATTTGTACCTTTGGGGTTTCTGATGCTATAAAGGTCATAAAGCTTACAACTAAAATTTCAATCGCATGGTGTGCCCTATAAAATGCTTATTGCTCCTCTGACGGTTAACCCTTTTTCTCCTGAAGAGGAAAAGGTGACTATCGCTGGATCAAGGGAAACACTCCGTCTAGTTCCACATTTGACACTAGAGGCTAGTTTACTAGAGCGAGTTTGCGTTCAGAGCCATGTGATGTTGTATAGTACTCCCTCGATTTTTTTAATTATTGTAACCATTAATTTTTTTTGCGAAAAGGTGTTGTAGCCTTGAGTGGAGTTTTGTCGCCTTAAGTGAAGTTAAGTGCCTACATTTCAGCTGTAGCATGCTTTTTTGACCAAATTTTAGTCTGCTTTTGATCATGCAGGAAAGCCACCCAACAATTCTAACTATGCAATATTGTCCTTGCTTTACTTACCTTTTTGGATAAGACAGTAATCTCCTTGTAAATACATGACCCCACTGAGCCACTGGGCTTTATCTAAAGGTACAAAGATACAATTGCATTTTCATTACTTGTTTACTTATTGATGCCAACCTACATATGTACTTAACTAAGTTGTGTATGATGCGTATAGAGGAACAAACGACGATATATAGCTTGACTTCCATCGATATCATTGCAAGGCATGTAGTATGTAGTAAGGATAGCGCCAAATACGTGGCTTTCAAGAATATGTACGGAACAGGACCACTGGTAGTGGTTACAAATACAATGTCAATGGAGCTTCTGGTTAGCCAAATGATTAATTGTTGGGGATATGCTCAAGAGACAATTCAGATATGATCCGTATTAAAGGGTTCTACAGGTAAGGATCCGTGGGACGGATAAAGATCCGTTGGAACTAATCACACTAATGGGTCTGTTCATGAAAGTCCATTAGTGGGGTCTATGTAAGGGGAGGCAGGGCTAGGGATTAAATCACCCCATCATTCCAAACTCTAGCCGCCGCCTACACCGCCTCTTCCACAAGAACCCTTGCCAAGTCGCTGGTGCTAGCACACCCCGCATGGCCTTCCAACCCCGTACGTGTGGATATCGCAAGAAGGTGCTACAATTGTGGTGCTGTTTGGCTAGATCAGGAGGAGATGACTGCTGTGAACGACCACCTCCTCTACATCGACGTGTGACTGTTGATCTCTTGATGAAGCCTCTCCCACAACCCTAGCACGAAATGCACATGAGACACATGGGTATTAGATACTTGCATGATTATGTATGAGAGACTGTGTTACATCTATGTTTATGTGTAATGAAACAAAAAGTGTTATTCAGTTCCTTGGGTAATAATCATTACATTGATAACAAAGTACATGACTTATTTGTGAAATTCTGTATATTTATGATGTTATCCTAAAAGGATCCCTAGCCTCTTATCGTTATACAAAATAATAATGGCTAATCGGTTAGTACATGTATTGATTGATGATCACATTTCACAGATTATAGATATAGAGATATTAAATCAATACTGTGGATACATGTTAGAGAGCATGGTGTTGGATTGATCCACTTATATGACTCTGTTGAGATGTTATTTTTGTGCCATCAGTCGTTGTCTTATGTGATGCACCTTTGGAATCCTTAGACCTGCGACCACAATTGATTCTCTGAATGTGTAATGGAACACTTAGGGGTTGTCAAGAGCTACACCCTAAATGGGTGGCTATAAAGGTAACTTTCAGGTATGCTATGAAAATGTCATGGGATGTGAGCGGTCAAGATGAAATTTGCCCCTTCTAATAACAGGAGAGATATCTCTAGGCCCCTCGAGGTATATATCTCTGGGCCCCTTCTAATAACCATTGATTTTTTCTGTGCAAAGGTTTTGTAGTATTGAATGGAGTTTTTTAGCCTTGATTGGAGTTAAGTTCAAACAGTTCAGATGTATTATGCTTTTTTTTTGACCGAATTATAGTGTGATTATGATCATGCAGCAAGGGCGAAGCCAGCCTTGTGGTTCACCAATTTTTATGAGGGTCATTAACATTATAAACACTATTTAAACATAATTTTCATTAGATTTTCTAAAATCCATCGCTGTCAGCTAACACCTGCATTAAAGGGTAGCTTCTCCCCTGTCATGCAGGAAAGGCATCAGACAAATTCTAATATGCACTATTGTCCTTGCTTAGTAATTTCCTTGTAAATACATAAACCACTGGGCTTTATTTAAATGTACACGTGAAGTTGCATTACTGGTTTTGTTTACTTTGTTATGCCGACCTTGATTTGTACTTATTTAAATTACGTATGATGTGTATAGATAGGAATAAACAACAATATACCTTGAGTTCCGTCGATGTCAGTGCAAGCCTTGTACGTAATAATGTTAGCGTGAAGTACGTGGCTTTCAAGAATGTATGTACAGCACAGGACCGCTAGCAGTTTACAGATACAATATTAACGGAGCTTCTTATAAACAAATGATTAATGGGAGGCAATAATGCAGAACAGTAAACAGAGCCCACGAACGAATCATCAAACGACATTGATAGATTCAGCATGTACGTCAATGAATCGGACAAGGTGCCTTACGGAAAGAAGCATGCAAGTTCATCGGCACTGATACAACTTATCTAGGACAACGATCTAGTTACATTATTTCATTTATTTTGAAGGACCACTGACTTATCATCTCGCTACTTGCTTTTGATCAGTTCAATAGTAAAAGATGCTATATATTTTATTTCATTCAAACTCAACAACTTGGTCGCACCGCGTGATATGCCCTAGGTGATGTCTACCAATGGTGTCGTTAAGGACAGTCGGCATGCGATTGTTGATTCCAATTCATGTTCCTATTCTACAGGACCATTGTCAGTAGAATACCAAACTCCACAACTTGGTTATGCCGCTTCATGCATGCATATTGAGTGACCAATGGTGTCATTAAGGAGAGTCGGCATGCCTCTTCCACAAGCGATGAGGTAACAGCCGTACAAGTCTTCGAACAATGACAAAGAAGTGTGTGGTTATTTTATTCAACGTAGCAGTCGTATGTATTGATTTGAGGGAAGGAAGTGAGGTAGTTATATTCATTCAAAGATGCGGCCGACTAGAGATACAGAGGCGAAAGAGGGAAAGGATGTTGATGGTATTCTGTTAGTATGGTGCCAGAAACTCACTGGATTTACTCTATTATTGCTCCAATTCGTGAATTCCTTAAGATGATATGCAGATTAACGATCTTAGTAATTCGTGGAAGTTGAGCGTCCAAAAATTCAGATGTAATAATGTTTTGTCTAATAAGAGCGGCTATAATGATACCCATAGAAGGCCTAATAGTCCTCTCGTCATGGATTTTTTTTATTGGGTGAGAGAGAGAGAGAGAGAGAGAGAGAAATTCCTATGAAATTCCTGTGTTCTAAATGGAGCTTTATTAAGAGATAGCAGCCAGAAAAAACCTTTTTACTTGTTTTGACTCAGACGATAAAACGTCTAAAGATAACACGCATGCACGGGACAGCCAATGGTTTTTGCGCTCAAACCATGTTTTGGAAAGAAAAAATGATCAATTGTAATATTGTTCTTCGCACCACAAGTAAACAGCATGTAATTTGCATGCGATGAAGTCTCCAGTCAATTATTTGAAACAAGCGAAGCATATACACTTGTCAACCAATAATTTTTCTACTAATTTCACTTCTACAAAAACTCATTTATATCAACACCCCCGCCTGACCGTACATGTGGTAAAAAATTGTCAACCGCCTAGATAGAGAAAATATAATATGTGCGAATGGGAATTAGCATACCGTCTTTCTTCGACTTCCCTACCTTATTAAGCTATTGGCTTTATGTAGTACATATGCATTTGCAATACTGATTTCTTCATGTACTCGATGTCATTGAACAAGAAACTAAGATCAAGTTGTGCACAAAGTTGTTGGTTAAGCACATAATTTTTGAGTGCCGACATGCAAGGAGACTTAAGCAGACAGGACGGGGACAATAACTAAAGGTCAACAATCCGTGAAGCTTTGAGGCTTGGCAGTGGATTGAAGTTAAATTAAAAACTGACACACGGTGAAGTGTGTGAAACAGATAAATAGTTCCTTGTGCGTGTGTGTGTGTTATACGTGCAAGTCACGTTTGTAACAAACCTGGCTGTGATTTATGGTGGACTGCGTCCTTGTAGTTTTAGCTATTCCTATAATCAAGGACGTTCCATCAACAAATCTTGGATCACAACTGTACGCCACGGCAGAGGCTCTTTCTGCCTATATCAACACACGCGGCCTCTACGGTCACGCTTCTCAAAATTATCACATGGTATCAGAGCCAACCTCTATCCACTGCCAAGAAAAATCGCCATGGCGATGAACCTCGCCGCGGGTGGCCTCCTGTCCTCGGCGCTAGGCCATCCCGTGACGGAGAAATTGACCAAGACCAACTATACCCTATGGAAGCTGCAGATATTGCCTGCCATCCGCGGCGCCCAGTTTACTGGGCTGCTCGATGGATCCAACGCTGCCCCGGCCAAGGAGATCGACGGCGCCGACAAGGCCAAGGTGCCAAATCCGGCTTATGCAACCTGGCTGGCGCAAGACCAGCAAGTCTTCGGCTACATCGTCAACTCGCTCTCCAAGGAGATGATGAAGCAGATCTCTCACTGCAACACCTCGGCGTCTCTCTGGAAGGCGCTAGAAGAGCTTTGTGCGTCACAAACCAGGGCGCGCGCGGTGAACACGCGTATTGCCCTGGCTACTACGAAGAAGGGGACCATGAGCATCGACGAATACGTCGGTAAGATGAAAGCATATGCTGATGAATTAGCAGCTGCAGGCAAAGCACTTGATGATGAAGAACTCATCTCCTTCATCATCACTGGCCTCGATCTCGACTACAATCCGGTCATCTCCGCCGCTCTTGGACGTGTCGAGCCGATCAGTGTCACCGAGCTCACATCGCAACTGCTCGCCTTCGAACAGCGCATGAACCTCTACCAAAGGTCATCCTCTTCGTCAAGCTTCTCCGCCAACGTGGCCTCACGGGGTCGCGGAGGCGGGCGCATGTCTCGTGGTCGCGGTGCACGTGGCCGTGGCAACAACGGTGGGCGTGGACGTGGGAACTTCAACAACAACTCCGGCTCCGGCAAGCAGAAGGTCCAGTGTCAAATCTGTAAGAAGGTGGGTGTCCACACAGCATCCGAATGCTGGTACCGTTTTGACGAGAACTTTGTCCCTGAAGACAAGAGCGCCAACATTGCCAATTATGGTGAGTATGGTGTAGACTCAAACTGGTACACAGATACTGGTGCCTCCGATCATGTCACAGGCGAGATGGACAAGATGGTGATCCGTGACCGCTATCATGGTGGTGATCAAGTCCACACGGCAAATGGATCAGGTATGGACATTGAACACATTGGTCATGTCATCTGCCATGCACCTGGAAGAAAAATTCATCTTAAAAATGTGCTACATGTTCCTAGTGCTGCTAAAAACCTTGTATCTGTTCATAAGCTAGCTGCGGATAACAATGCTTATATTGAGTTCCATCCAAATTTCTTTCTTATTAAGGATCGCATCACGAAGAAAATCCTGCTGGAAGGAACGTGTAGAGGAGGACTCTACCCTATGCCTACGGCTGCCTTCAAGAATAAACAAGCTTTTGCTGTATCCAGTAGATCCCCGTCCCTAGAGCTGTGGCACAGCCGCCTAGGCCATCCTTCTTTTGATGTCGTTCAGCAAGTACTCAATAGCAATAAATTGCCTAGTTCCTCGTACTCGAGAGAAACCACAGTTTGTAATTCCTGTCAAATGGCCAAGAGCCATCAATTGCCCTATCAAAGATCGTTGAGTAAATCTATGTCTCCGTTAGAACTTGTTCATTCGGATTTATGGGGGCATGCCATTGATTCTTTCGGGAATTATAAGTATTATGTGAGCTTCATTGATGACTATAGCAAATTCACCTGGATTTATCTTCTTAAACACAAGTCTGAGGTGTTTGATAAATTTCATGAGTTTCAACAACTTGCTGAACGGCAACTCAACAAAAAAAATCCTAGCCGTCCAATCTGATTGGGGAGGAGAGTATGAGCGCCTAAACTCCTTTTTTAGCAAGATCGGCATAGCTCATCATGTCTCTTGTCCTCACACTCACCAGCAGAACGGATCCGCTGAACGCAAACATCGACACATAGTCGAAGTTGGCCTCTCCTTAATGGCGCAAGCTTCCATGCCATTAAAATTTTGGGACCAAGCCTTCTTAGCAGCCACCTATTTGATCAATAGGATTCCAAGTCGTGTGATCAACAACATGACGCCTCTAAACAAACTTTTCTAGCAACAAGGTGATTATAACTCACTCCGCACGTTTGGCTGTGCCTGTTGGCCAAATCTTCGTCCCTATAATACTCATAAGCTTGCTTTCCGTTCGAAGCAATGTGTTTTTCTTGGGTACAGTAATCTTCACAAAGGCTTCAAGTGCCTTGATATACCCACCGGTCGCATATATATATCTCGAGACGTCACCTTTGATGAGCATGTTTTTCCGTTCTCCAAGATTCATTCTAATGCTGGCGCCCAATTTACTAGTGAATCCCTGCTCATTCCTTCTTCCAGGGGTATGTCAATGCATGATCGTGTGCCTGATGTCCTATCTGCAGGTGCTACTAATACTGATCCAGTGTTTCAGGAAAAATCAGCCGAAACTCCTACAGAAAATGGCAGTACTTCATGTGTCCTGCCTCAGCTCCACATGGCAACAAATCCCGGAGTTGATGAGGCCAGTCTGCTGCTCGGAGGGTCCGACATATCGCCCTCCAACTCTGCGCCAGCCGCTGCACCATTGACGCACGGCGAGCGCGACGTCCGGCCGCCCTCTGTGACGGCTCCAACTACCGCCCCCGCCTCTCCCGCGCCAACACGTGGGCGCATGTCTTAGGACCCACCGGCGCCCGACTCTGGCGCGCATGAGGGGGCAACGGTGCCGGGATCTGAGAATCCCGTCTCTCCATCACGCGCCACACACGGGGCCTCTGGATCCGGTGTGCCGTCCACTTGTCACAAGGATGATACGGGTGGTGTGCCGTCCACTTGTCACGAGGATGATACGGGTGGATCGAGTGCGGCTGCTGATCCTGAGGCCGGGCGTGCACCTGGTGAAGTTCCTGCTGTCTTGCGACCACGAACGCGTCTGCAAGCTGGTATTCGACAACCCAAACAATTTAAAGATGGCACGGTAAGGTATGGCCTTCTCACCACTACAGGTGAGCCTAACAATTTAGATGAAGCTTTGGGGAATCAAAATTGGAAGAGAGCAATGGATGAAGAATTCAAGGCATTGCAAAGCAACAAGACTTGGCGGCTTGTTGCACAGGTTCCAGGACGAAACGTAATTGATTGCAAGTGGGTCTATAAAATCAAGAAAAATGCTGATGGCTCTATAGAGCGCTACAAAGCTTGTCTAGTCGCCAAAGGTTTCAAGCAGAGGTATGGTTTTGACTATGAAGATACATTTAGTCCAGTTGTTAAATCTGCAACCATTCGACTTGTGTTATCTGTTGCTGTGTCTCGAGGTTGGAGTTTAAGGCAGTTGGATGTGAAGAATGCGTTCCTTCATGGCATTCTAGAGGAAGAAGTTTATATGCGACAGCCTCCTGGGTATCAAGATAAGAATTTCCCTCACTATGTGTGTAAGCTAGAGAAGGCGCTATATGGGCTAAAACAGGCACCCCGTGCCTGGTACTCTCGGCTGAGTGTGAAGCTTCAACAACTCGGTTTTAAGCCATCTAAAGGTGATACATCACTCTTTATATTTAAGAAGGCAGAACTGACCATTTATGTTCTTGTTTATGTTGATGACATCATAGTTGCTAGCTCAGCTCCAGAAGGGACAGCAAGGCTACTTCAGGCGCTCAGGTCTGAGTTTGCATTAAAAGACTTGGGTGAGCTTCATTATTTTCTTGGTATTGAGGTATCACATATGAAAGATGGCATTCTTTTGTCACAAGGAAAATACAGTAATGATATATTGAGAAGGACAGGAATGCTGAATTGCAAACCGTGCAGTACTCCAATGACAACTACAGAGAAGCTATCAGCTTATGCAGGGACTCCCCTTAGTGTTGATGATGCGACCAGGTATAGGAGTGTGGTAGGAGCATTGCAGTATCTCACTCTTACAAGACCAGATATTTCATTTGCTGTTAACAAAGTTTGTCAGTTTCTTCATGCACCCACTACTGATCATTGGACTGCAGTCAAAAGAATACTGAGATATATCAAGCACACTCTGCATATGGGCTTGAAAATCACTAAGTCCATGTCGACCCTTGTTAGTGGTTTCTCTGATGCAGATTGGGCAGGATGCATTGATGACAGACGGTCCATAGGTGGTTTTGCTATCTATCTTGAAAGAAACTTGGTCTCATGGAGTGCACGGAAACAACCTACAGTGGCTAGATCTAGCACTGAAGCTGAGTACAAGGCAATGGCTAATGCTACTGCTGAGATCATCTGGATTCAGTCCTTGTTACAAGAACTTGGCATACGATCTCCACCAGCTGCAGTACTATGGTGTGACAATCTTGGAGCGACTTATCAGCTAACTCTGTTTTTCATGCAAGGACGAAGCATATAGAGATAGATTATCATTTTGTCAGAGAAAGAGTAGCAGATAAGAAGCTTCACATCAAACTTATTAGCACCGGTGACCAGATAGCTAATGGACTCACGAAGCCATTGATGGCCCGGAAGCATTATGAATATGTGAACAATCTCAACCTCAGAAATCCCGGTTAAGATTGAGAAAGGGTGTGAAACAGATAAATAGTTCCTTGTGCGTGTGTGTGTGTTATACGTGCAAGTCACGTTTGTAACAAACCTGGCCGTGATTTATGGTGGACTGCGTCCTTGTAGTTTTAGCTATTCCTGTAATCAAGGACGTTCCATCAACAAATCTCGGATCACAACTGTACGCCACGGCAGAGGCTCTTTCTGCCTATATCAACACACGCGGCCTCTACGGAGGTACATACGCTTCCCAAAATTATCACAAAGTGGTGAACTAGCTAGTTGATAGACTTCCCTGCCATAAAATATGAAGTAGGAGCAGTCGACATGTTCAACGAATTGAAACTGTAGTACTTCAATATAGGATTCGTTGAACTTCAGCGTTTCTCTATATAAATGTGCACGCAGCCCACGCAGCACTCCATGTACTGAGAACACTACTGAACCATTCGTGTAGCACTGTTCGAGAGAGTGTAGAGCCATGGGGCCTTCCGAAAAAGCAGATTTTGTGAACTTGGGGCCCATCGCCGCCGCAGTTCTCTCCGTATTGCTTGTGGCCCTCAGCACGTTCGGCCGACGGCGCTGCTGCCATCCAGCGGTCCGCCTGTTCGTGCTGGGCGCCTCCATCTTGTACCTCCCACTCACGTCCAGCACCATCTCCTCCTTGATGAAGAAACGTGAGTGCGAAAAAACCCCCACAGATAAGTCGAATCCTGAAGCCCGGGGTATGTGGACTCTGCTCCTGTGGATCGTGCTCATCCTCATCATCAAGGGTAACGCTGATATGGCGGCGGCGGCCAACGGCGCCACTGCAGCCTTGCCTACTTCTGGCGATGTCAGCATCGACGGCCAGAGAATCAGCCCCTCCGTGGAGCTCCTGGCTACGTACCTCTGGCTCGCCTACCTTATCTGGCGATGCCTTCCCGAAGCAGGATGGCTGAATAAGAGAAAATCGATCTTCACCTTCGTCTTCATCGCGTTCTGCGTTGTCGGTCTCGCCAAGACCGTGCTCAAGCTTGCAGCTTCTTATGCCGCGAGCCGCTCCTTCGCCCTCGGCAAGAACGCACGGCTAATCGCCGGCTACATGGCACAGCTCGTCACCGAGGGTGACGGGGGCCAGGAGCAAGTGCCGCGGTACATAGTAATAGGAGAGAGGAAGAAGCATGTCGAGAAGAGTCCTCAGGGGTACTGCGTGCGTCAAGAAGGAAGTTCTAGAGGATAAATTCAGCTCCCTCGTGACGCTGGACCATGTGTGGCGGCAGGCGGAGGATGGCAACGGTATCCTCGCTGAAAGGTGGGAACTACGGACCTCTGCCTGTCGTTCTCGCTGTTCAAAATTCTGCGGCGGCGGCTGTCAGGGTACCCCTTGGCCGACGCTGGATCCACCAAGTCGCTCGAGTTCGTGCTCAGAGGCATGGACAGCATCGGTGCAGGCGGCGTGGCCAACAGCGACCGTGTGTTCCGTGTCCTTGTGGACGAGCTCTGGTTCGCAAGCGACTTTTACTTCTCTCCAATCCCGCTCTGCATTCTCAGCGGGTGGTGTGCCGCTCTGAACTGCCTCTTCTCCGTCCTGATCATCGCCGGGGCAATTAGCGTGGGATATATCTACCATCAAGATAAATTGTTGAGTACCGAAGAGCCTTATCGGGTTATCACTTACTCCCTCCTAGTGACCACCGTGCTCATCGAGCTATGGGAGATCGTCGCCTGTATATGCTCGAACTGGGCGAAGATGGCCCTGCTCGGTCACTACATGAGGCACGAGTCGGCATGGCAGCGTTGCAGCTGTATCCACGCAGCGCTCGCTGCGTTCCTGAGGCTAAGACCGGCGAGGCGGTGGTGCGACAAGATCGGTCAGAACTCCGTGCTGGAGCCTCGCCGTTTTCTCAGGCGTTCAGGGCTCCTCGCGGAGAAACTATATGGCCGCGCAGGGATCATGAGGTCTGTCCCGGTCTCGGAAGCTGTGAAAGACGCGGTGCACAGGTCACTGCTGAGCAGCTACGGGAGGCTGAGCCAAGGCGGCGCCGCGGCACGGCGACTCGGGGGGAAGGTCGACTGGGCGTTGTACGGTTCCCAGAAAAGCTGGGCGTGCAAAGGCGACCAGAGCAGCTCCACTGAACTGATCCTCATGTGGCACGTCGGCACCAGGCTCTTCGAGATGAAGTCGGCGTCGGCCTCGGCCGACATGATCGCCGCCTCCCACCTCTCGTACTACTTCGCCTACCTCGTGGCGGCAGCGCCGGAGCTGCTGCCGGACTGCGCCGCGTTTACGGAGGAACTGTACGAGAAGGTGACAACGGACGTCCGCGCGGCGCTTGGCGAGGACGCCCACGGCGAGTCAACAGCGGAAAGGTACGAACGTTTGGTGGTGGCGCTGAGCGCAGAATCGCGGGACAAGGTGCTGCGGCGCGGCGCAGAGATCGGACGGCATCTAGTGAAGCAGTATGCCCAGGACGAGGAGTCGGCGTGCCGGATCCTGGCAGACTTCTGGTCGGAGATGTTGCTCTACGTGGCGCCCTCAGAGAACGTCAAGGGCCATATCCAGGCCATGGGGCGCGGCGGCGAGTTCATCACGCTCGTCTGGGCGCTGCTCCTCCACGCCGGCGTCACGACCAGGCCGGACACTCCAGGCGTTTCTATCGTGTAGCTGTCAAGCCTCGAAGCCCTCGACCAAGCGATCGAGAATTTGCCCTTTTTTTTTTCCTTCAATGCATATCTGTTTCTCGAAGCCCTCGGTTTGTAAACCTTGTATTTTTTCTGCTGAAAAATTGAATTACTTCAAGGCCATATCTAAAATTACTTCAAAAGAAAGTGCATGCAACTTTAGTCTTTTCAAATGTTGGAGTTATGCTGCCGTTTGACGACAATTAATCCAGCAGTACAAATATTGCCATATATGAAACATCATTAAAGTCGAGAAATTTCTTACGAACACTTAAATCCTCGATTAATTTCATCTACATATCAACGAATGGCTCTATGGTTGTTCTTTTTTCTTTTTTTAATTGAGTTAATTTGGTTATTGTCCATTTGTTCTATGCTTGTTCCTCTTGCAAATAGTACTGGAATTTAGCCCATGACGGTTTCAGCATAAGACGCAACAGCGTGCTAAAATTTAGGGTGCGTTTGGGAGATCGAATCGATTCTGTTTCTTGGTCGAATCAGCTGGAACAATGCCAAACACCAAAACCGTGAAACGTTTCATCCGTGGAACATTGAGAAACGATTCTGAAATTTGACTTGTGGCCGTGGAACGCCTGAACTGGTGTTTCACCGGTGAAACGTTTCATAGTCTACCAATGTCACGTTAGAACCCATCATGAACAAGAAAAATAAAAATATTTTATAATGATATTTTAAATATTATCTATTTTGATTTTTTAAAGTTAATTTTCAAAAATTTAGAAAAGTTTTCTTAAGTTTTCAAAAGTTTCCAAAGTTGTTCCAATCCTCCTGATTTTGCTGAATCACTAAAATTTACCAAACAGTTTCTGAAATAATTCTGTTTCTGACTAAAAACGTTTCTACACTGAAACTGAAACGTTTCTGATTGTTCAGAGAATCAAAACCATACCAAACGCACACTCTAGCTATATTTCTTGCGAGCAATGGTGTGCTGGTCAAAGCACTTGGGCCGAAATGCAGCATTGTATTTTTTCCTGCTAGAACTACCATTTTGGATCAACTCGGCCTGGAAAGGGAAAACTATAGGGCTTGGGCTGTCGCGCAGGAAGCCGGCTGCAGCTGCAAAGCACAATAAATTTTCACTGTATGCAGCCACAGACATGTCAAAGTGTAATAGATGTCTCTCTGTTTGATTTGAAGGACATGTCAAAGTGTATTTGGAGATTAGTTAGGATGTCACACGAAAAAATTAAACCAAAATACCAACCTCAAATCCAGAAAGCGCACGTGCATATAAATGTTAGGCACCATTCCCAACAACGGCCAATGTTGTTCACTTGGTTCAAATTTAAATTTTAAAAAAATTGTTAGAAAAAGTGATTAAAATAAATTTTGAAATTGTTTTAATTGACATTAGAAGGTACTTTTTAAGGTTATTTTTTGAGAAAACTGTTGGAGTGTGGTGCGCCTCCCTGCCCTCCCTCACCGAGCAAATCTTAAGGTCTGTTTAAATCTGACTGTCTAATTGTTTGCCAATAAAAATTAGTCATTTTCTTTCAAATTAGCGGATTAATAGAGGGACTAATTTTTATTCCACCCACGAACTAATTGTTTTTTAATTAATCGATACAGAGAAACTAAGAGACTAACTATTATAAAATGTCTAAAACACCCTTAATTTTTTCTCAAAAACTAACTCAACATGAATCAAACAAACATGAACTAAAAATTAATCAATGACGAAACAAACAAGCAATGAATTAATAATTAATTGATTAATAATTAATCCTACCTTCAAACAAGCTATAGATTAATAATTAGTCAACTAATAATTAACTGATTAATTATTAGTATAAACTAACAATTAGTATCCAAACAACCCCATACCCATCACCAAGTCGAATTCTCACTTTTCCCCTTTATCTTTGATCACCACGGAATCGACGATTTGCAGCCGCCTTCCTCTCTGCTGCCTGCCAGCACCATAACTACCTATCCTTTGAAGTGTGAGTGAGTACGTGGTGACGACTGTTTTTAAAATTAATAGCAAGTGTATCGAACCATTAACTGTGTAGCTGACCTAAATTTTGAAAACCAGTAGTATTGATTGAATCTCCTCAAGACCAACCAACTAAATGGTTGATAATAAAACTTCTTTGTGTATTAGCTTTAACTATTTTTTGAAAGAGCCACTGCATAAATTAGATTTCTGCTAAGTAAACATCTGTCCCCTGTAACACTTTGCGGCTTGGCTTATAAGCTGGTCAGTGCAAAGCAAAATACCCGAAGCGGTACTAAGTTATGGAGCAGCTCTGGCTTCGTGCGTGGGCCGAGATCAGCTAACAGCCCATTTGATGCTGATAGCCCGCAAAAGACTTTCTTCAATTCCACTGCCATACGGGCCCCATCTTCTTCAATTCCACTGCCATACGGGCCCCATCTGTCAGCGCTTGGTCCTCAAGCATTCTTGCACAAGTTTTTTTTTATTTTGATTCCAAGTTGAAAATTGAAAATTGTATAAATTTCATATATGTTGTCCAAATTCAATGTTTTTTTTATTTCGAAAATCTTGTAAAAAAAAGCTCTATCACGAGGATTCATTTTTATCACACGGCTATACTGTAAATTTGTACTGATCAAACAACTCATAATGATCACTATTCAAAATTCTTCTCTTTTTTAAAAACCTTAAAAGAATTTGAATTTTTGAATGATTTTTTGCGTGCAAGTACAAATTATACACCTCTATACATAAAAAATTGTATATATTTTTTAAAATACCAAAACTTATATATAAGTTTGAAAAGGTCTTAACTTATCTAAAAACCTTTTAACTTGTGGTTTTCTAAAACTGGAACGCGCATTCCCGCAAACATTTTTGAAAAAAAGTCCCCAGAAATTACAGAGGTTGGTTTTGGCTTGAATCAGTCTCACAACAAATTTGAGTTCAAAATTCATTATATTTTGTGAGATATAAAATGCAAAAAACCATTTCCATTTGTTTTCTTTTCCACCCAAAGTATAATAAATTTTTTATCTCAAATTTAGTGTACATATGTAATATAGCCTTGTAAAAACTAGTGCAATTTTGGTTAAATTTTAAAATTTTTTAATCCATGTAAGAGCATTTCCAACAGCTCCCTAATAGCTCCCCCTAAATCAAATTATTGGGAAGATGTCAAAAAACCTTCTCTAACAGCTCCTTTAAAAACCCCCCAACTTGTTTATCCCCAAAAATCCCCTAAACCTAGGTAAATCTGGGGAACTTTTTGAGGTCCCAATCCATCTCGCATGTAACTAACTTGTGGGATCGGTTGTTGAGTGATCTGAATTTAAACTATATTGGGATATATTTAGGAGAGTTATTGGAGGAGGTGATTAAATTAGTCCCCAAAATTTTTTTGGCTGACTCAAAAAGCTAGATTTTGGGGTGATTTTTATGTTGGCTGTTGGAGATGCTTAACACTACCAAAAGAATCAATTTAAACAGCTAGAGTGTGCATTCACTTATTGAAAATGTATTCTAGTTGTTGCGATAGTTCATGTATACTTATTGAAAACGTATTCTGTTGTTAGCGCTTTCACTGATATTTGGCTTGTGCTTAGGTGTAGCACAGCCCGACAACGGCCTACCCTGCTGTGGGCCGTGCTTGGGCCGCATTCTAGGCATGTCGGGCTAGTCCGCACAGCCCACTAAGACACGATAGGCTAGCAGCTCACTGCATGAATCAGCCCAAAGCACAAATGGGCCGGTGGCCGTGCCGGGTCCACGAGTCCCAGGACTTGGTATGTTGTGATATGATTGCATTGAATATTGTTTGTATACTCAGGGAACATAGCTTATCCTAGAAATTGATTCTTCGGCGTAGGAGTAAGAGGGGGGGGGGGGTGCAACTCGTACCCAAAATGCAGCGGATGACCCAGTGTCCAACTTGATTGTTGCATGATTTATTAATTATCAAATGAAACACGTGCCTAAAATTCTTTCAAACTCTTGCCATCTTTAGGGGTTGTTTGATTAGTCCGAATTAAGGTGAATTTGAGGAGGAATGGTGAGGAACCATGTTGAGATGTGCCTTGGTTCATTATGAGTGATAAGTCATTGATGAGTTTGAATTTGGTTTGAGTTGCAAAGTTCTTTGGGATCATATTTGAGTCTTGGTTAATTATTGACTAATAGTAAAATGGTGAAGTTGCCAGTGTGTTTGGAGGAGAAGGAAACATGTCTCATGATGTGTAGGTGCATGGAGTCAACTTGACAGTCAGCGGTAGGGGGATCGGGCACAAGTTGAGGACTTGAGGCCTGATGATCGAGAAGTCCAGTGAGGTCAAGGGTGATCCACACTGTACACATGGAGAAGGCAAGAAGCACGGATGATTTCACGGTTATGCCTCAAAATCATGAAAGTGATGAAGACGGCAGGTTGACCAAGTCAAGACGGAGTCGGTGGCAAGATCGACTGTGCGTTGTACGGTTTTAGTAAAATCTTTGCCGGGAATGGAAAGTGGAGCAGCAGCAACTTATCCTCACGGGATACATCAGCACGAGGCTCTTTGAGATGAAGTCGACATCGGCCTCCGCCGAGATGATCACCGCCAGCCACCCGTCCAATTACTGTGCGTATCTGGTCATGGCGGAGCTGGAGCTGCTGCCCGACTGCGCCGATTGGACCAAGAAACAGTATGAGGAAGTGACCGGAAAATGTAAGCAAGGTTCTCAGGGCCGACGTTGACATCTGTGGCTGAAAGGTACGAACAGCTGGTAACCGCGCTGAGTCAGGACTCGCATGATGCCGTGCTGTGGCAGGGCGCGGAGATCGTATAGAGTATGCCGAGGCCCAGGCGTCAGCGTGCCAAATCCTCACGGACTTCTGGTCGGAGATGCTGCTCTACCTGGCCCCCTTGGAATACGTGAAGGGCCACATTGAAGCCATGGCACGTGGTGGCAAGTTCATCACTCTTGTTTGGGCACTGCTCATCGACGCTGGCGTAACAACAAGGCCTTGGATTCATCTTATGTGGGATGTACTATAGTAATGGTAGATTACCAGGACAACAAAAAAAGTGATTTTTCTGGTGACATGACATCACAAAATTACTAGATCAGTTTAAAGGAATAGAATTGGTAAAAGTAGGAGATAGTTCCACGGTACTCCTTTGGCATGATTTATGGGAAGGTAAAGTGCCTAAAATTCACTTTTTCCATAGTTATTCTCTTACTCAAAAAAGCAGAACCTAAAACTTTTAGAAGCACTGGCACAGAATGACATTTATTCTCTGTTTCATCTACCATTATCTGAGGAGGCTCCTGAACAATTACAACAGCTTCAAAATCTATTATGGACTACTTTTGATAGAAGAGAGACACTTGACAATAGAAAAACAGTTCTGTAGCCTACTCTTGTAAGGATCAAGAACATCGAGAAGGGGGTTGAATCGATGTACTTATAGAACTAATTTCGCTACGAACTTAAACTATAAGACTCGATCGCAACGAAAGCAACCTAAGCAATTCTAGTAGGTCAAGCCCTCTAACAATGCTAGTGAAATGATAGTAACAACAAGCAAGCACTAGTACGATAGCCAGCAAGAGAAATCAAAGAACAACCTATCACACTACTCAATGATAGAAAATGCTTAGTGATTTTTTTGAGGTCTCAGAAGGTAGGCATCTTTCCCTAATCCTCATTGAACCACTTCCAAAATAGTCTTGGTTCCTCCCGTCGTTCTCGAAAAGATGCTCACAAAGGTACACTTCACTTCCGGAGTGAAGTCACCGACGGCCCGGCTGTCGCACACAATAGCCAAGCACTAGAGCAAGCCTCCAAGACGGCGCACCCTCTTGGTGTTCCTTTTGAGTCAGAGACCCGAAACCCCGTACAAACTTGGTATCGTCTTCTACAATCTCTTCGGAAGCTCGATCACCGACTCCTAGCCAGTCTAGGCTGCCCACACCAAGAATAATAGGCAAAGATCACTCCTCTCAAGCCCTACAAACTCTAGAAGTGTATGAATGTTCCCTATTACTCTCCTACTAGCACCAAAGATATCCAATCTTGCATTGTGCTCCCTTGGTGGTGTCCTTTGGCCTCTCACATGTTTCCTCTAGCTTCTCAAACCGTAGGCACACACGAAAACGTCCTCTTCCACGATTTAAATATGCTTCAAGCCTAGAAACAACCATTGGGATGTGATGTCATAAAGCTGATTGCTTTATGCAATCATCGGACTGTTCAGTGACTGGACCACCGGACTATCCGGTGACCTTCCTCCACTTGGGCTAGGAAAACACCCTATCTGAAATCTATTCTATAGGATACCGGACTGTCCGGTGCATACCTTCACAGGACTGTTCGGTAACTTTCACTTTTGGATTCCCAGAGACATCTTCTCTGGACTTCGGCTTCGACCTCAACAGACTGTCCGATGACTACCACACCGTACTGTCCGATGTCTTCCCCGCAGCAACTCCAAAGAGCACCTCTCTCTGGACTCCGAAGCCCTGGCTCACCGGACTATCCGGTGACTACTTCTTCGGCTGAACTTGATCTTTGGTCTTCTAGTTTGCTTCTTCTATCATCTTTAATGCTTTCTGAGGATCTAAGAAGCATTCACATCCTCTAACACTTGTATGACAGGAGACAAATGACCTTACCCCGTTAATAGTATCGATGTTCTTATGGACTCTCTAGCTGTCCTTAGCCTTAGTCCTCAGACGCCCGAAAACTCCTCTTCTAAGAATTGTCCTTGTCATCCACCGAGGAAGCCCACTATATTGATGTAAATGAGCGGGGTGGTACCTACAATCACAACCGTGTTACCTATAGTATTCACTCGATCATCAAAATCAATTCATACCTTTTAGGGGACTTCAAAGGTCATGAAGCTAACAGTGTTCCCCTTTTTGGTGATTGGTGACAACCATAGTACTCACTAACAGGCTCAAAAAAGATGAAAGAAGATAGAGAATAAAACGCATTTCGAAAAAACACTTACCCCCTTACTTTGAAGACTCCTTACAAAAATTTTGCAAGAGTTCCCCTCCTTTGTCATGGGTTGGAAGCGTCGCTCTCCACCTGTTTGGTTGCTCTCTCTCCCCCTTTGTCATCTAATCATCCAAAACGATGGCACCGAGAAAGCAAATAGAGAGAAAGAACGCTGGATAGACAAAGAATGGTGCACGATAGAGAATGGATAGGGAGCGCACATGCACGAAAGAACCTACAAAACAATCACAACACTAGGAGCCTATACATATATACAAACACACAAAAGAATCCACGGGGTTAGTCCAAAACCAAGTGCATTACAATGAGCTAAAAGAGTCGAATAGAAAACAAGCTCATCAAAATGTCACAAAAAAACCAAGAAAACCACGAAACAAGAATTCAGAGCCCTAGCTACCCATCCACGACCTCCTCCTAAATAGCTAGCCCTCAAAGCGATGCACCTCATGTCTCTCACCCAAACCCCTATAGAAGATCTAATCCTGCATGGCTAAAGAGTTGGGTGCAATGACAGTCGGTGGCTTCTCCTCTGCTGCTGGCTGAGCTGCTGCAGCTAACTGATCCTCTCCTGGCTGCTCAACATCATCAAATCCGCTCAAGCCTAAAGAAGATGTTGGAGAAGGCTCCTTGCCATCAACTAAAGCTGGCTGATCTGCACTGGCAATGGCCTGAGCTGCGTCCTTTGCAGAGTATCCGGCCTCGACTGGGATGGCTGCATCTAAAACATTGGGCTGCTCTGCTGTGGTGGCTACGGGCTCTGTCTCTAAAGCCTTGAGCGGTGGCTCTGTCAAAACTGGCTCAATAGTGGTAGCCTCAAAAGAAAGAACTCTCAGAGCAAGCGAAGAACTACTGACTGTTGTCCCTGACTCCAATACCGGTACTGACACTCTCGGCTCTATTGAAGCAAACAAGACCGACATGGAGTACAACAAAACTGGGAAGAACTGAGATGTGGTGTTTGGTACACTGACTCCTCCAGTAGTCCTAGCTGTGCTGGCTGCCTCAAAAGGTATGAACGGTGAAAGCGAGGCCGAGAGCAGTGTAGAGAATGTGGACTACTGTTGCTGCTGTTGATTCTGGCTCTGCAACTCAGATGTGAATGCAGGCATTGAAGAGTACTGAGGCTTAGGTGCTGTGGGCTGGAGCTGTGAAGGCAGGGGACCATGGTAGTGTGGTCGTCGGAAACATAGGAAGTGGGGGCATACCGATCTCCTGGAGATATGAGTGATAGCTCCAAATCCGGCAGATATGTAAGATATGGTCGCTGCCATCTCCAGCTGAGAACTCTGCGACCTCTCATAGAACTCTCTATCATGCTGTCTCCTCTCCTATGCAAGCTCTCTCTCCATTCAAAGTCGTTCCTCAATCTGGAGGCGCTCAAGTCAGATTCTCTCCTCGAACTTGGCCCTCTCTTTGCGTATCCGCTCATCTTGTTCCTCTCGATACCTCCTCTACTCTGGCTGCTCCGCATGAATAGCATCCATCCTGGCAGCAAGTGCAGGGTCAAGCGTGGCACGAGAGGTCAGAGTCTCAGCCTGACCTAGAGCCTCAGTGCTCCCAGCTCTCGGCTGTGCTCCCTCCGAAGCCTCAGTCTTAACCTCCTCCATGTCTGTGGTCTCCTCTCTTCTCTGGGTGCTCTGTGAAGCAGACACTCTAAGTACCCTCGAGTCGAATGGCTGTGTTGGACTGAAGGAGATGGTAGTCTCTGGCAGTGCTGCATACTCCTCCTTAGTCATCACACCGGCTCTCCTCAGCATCAAACAGATATAAGGGGCAAATGGTAACTGACGTGCTCCTATCTCCTCATATATCACATCCTCTATCTGAGCTAGCAGTAGATCTATCAAATCAAGCTCATCGTGCCTCAGCAGAAAACCTAGCAGCCACTGGTGCAATATGATCACTCGCTCTCTGTAGCCAACACGCGGTGCTATCGACCTCCCTAGCAACCCTCTCAAAACACGAGACTCATGTGTCAACCTTAGAGAGTGCTCCAGTAGTGCTCCTCATGAGGTGGTGGAAAGGCAACACTCATCCTATCGTCACTAGGCCCCATCTCTCCAAAAGGTCTGATCGGTGGTGAGAAGTCTGGATGGGCCAATGCATAAACCTGAGTCTCTGAAGATATAAACTCAAGAGCAACCAAGACGTCGGTCCTCTCAAACCTGTGTGGCTCCCCTCGGTACATAAACTAGAAATAACAGCGATCGGGAGAGATCCACAGTGAGGCATAGAACTCAAGCACAATCTCCTCACTATACCTCAGCTACTGGGTGACTAATTCTGAAGGTCCTGAAAGATATGAGATATGCTCCTCTATGTCAGCCCTAGCTCCTCTGCTCAGTGCCTTCAAAGAACAGTGGCTGTCTGCAAACACTGAGCTCTTGCCCTTAGTGGCAAGCTGCCTTCTGTAGGCCTCAGAAATCCTTCGCTGGAGAACAGTCCAAAACTGTCCTGCGTCTACATGTCTACCAGCGGGAACCCAAGCAGTTAAGTCCACTTTCCTCTTGGCCTTGATGGCCGGGCCTTTCAGCTCAAAAGATCAACCTCAACCTCTGTTATCCTGCCCATGGCTCGGCGAGCTCTCTCGGCTCTGGCAGTGCACACCTCGCAGACCCTAGTCTTCATATGAGGGCACCTCTGTGTCCTCTGCTGTGAACTCCTCTGGACTGCCTCTCCCTCCGCTGTTCTCGACTGCCTAATGGCAGGAGCTCTCCACTGCTGCACATCTGCCACCAAAGGGGTGGTCGCCACCCTCTGTCGGGTCGACCTCCTCGGCTCCCTCTGACTATCAGCTCCTCCTATCCTGAGAGCTCCAGACCTCATGTGTGGAGGCATGTCCACGTCCGCTGCAGCTAGGGCACGGTCCCACTCAAGGTCACCTGTGCGCTACTTCTTCTTCTTATCCGGCTCAACTGCCTTGCCCTTCCCCTTCTCATCTGACGACGGTCTCTGCCTGCCCATCCTGTCAACTGACTCTAAAAGATCAACTGCTCAGCTGACTCAAAAAGGTAGGATTAAGAGCTTGGCTCTTAACCTGTCTAAGAATTTTTGGAACAGAAACCTCTGAACTATCACTGTCCTCTGTCATGATCCACTGATCAACAGTCGCTGCACCACATAGGAATAAAAAAAATAGGTTGTAAGTACAAAAAGTGAGTGACTCATAATAAAATCTTAGCGGTAGAATCAAGGACATATCACCAATCAAATAAAGCAAATAAACACAACGGTGATATCGACAGACTAATGCCACAATTCATATAATAGCAGTGCATCTAAATTGTGACACTAGCGATAGGAGACTCAATGCCATACTAAATATGCAAGAGATGACCTCAATATGGCACTAAGTACGAGAATTTGTCAAATAATCACGTCAATTGGCAATAAAAGATGAGACCTTTATGCAATAATATCAATTTTCGCAATTAATTAACAAACAAGGCATGCGGATCATTTCCGATGAACTGAAAGTGATAGAACTCAATACCCCGGGGAATGTAGCCGGAAACCGCCGAAGAAATCGCCGAAAAATCAACCGATCACCTCAAAACTAAAACCCTTTGAGGGTTTTGGTGGAGCAAGGGGTGATGACTAGGAAACCATACGGCAAAGGAATCTAAAGCAATAGGGCGGTGAGGTAGGGCTGAGGAGCTCGTCGATGAGCAGCAGGTGGTTGCACGTCGCGGCGGCATGAGCTATGGCGGTGACGGCGCTAGGGCACTGGCGCAGTGGCGCGCATGCGGCGAGAGTGATGCAGACGGTGAGCGCAAAGCAGCGCGCAAAGGCATGGCCGTGGAGGCATACGGCGATAGGCAGAAGGCGAGCGGCGGTGGTGGTCGGCTTCGGCTCGAAGAAACACACGAGTGTTGGATTATTGATGAAAGAGACACGTGCGGGTAGTTAAGAATAAATCAACGGCCCAGATTAAATGAATCAAAAATGGATGACCGAGATTTCGCCGATTGGCATAGTCACCGGACTGTCCAGTCCCCTTACTTTGTCCGGTCACTCCGAAACGCCGGACTGTTCGGTGTCTGTTGACAGCAGATTCCAGAGTAGCAACCACTTCATCCCTAATCATCGGACTGTTCGGTGAACCCGACGAAATGTCCGGTGACTGTTTGAATCTATAGATCACTCGGTTCAAAGATAACAATCACCAAACTGTCCGGTGAAGGCGCCGGACTGTCCGGTGACCTCAAGGAATTGTAGAATCAAGGAATTCTTTGTAGACTTCAAGTGTCCTCATCAATGAACCAAATAAACACAACATTTATCTAGAAAGAGAACTCTCAAATACTCTTTTGCAAATAGATAACTCACGAAGAGTTTAACATTTTTGCAAATCACGATTAAGATCGAGCAGTAAAATCCAAAGCGAGAAGGAGGCTCCAAAAAGGAAATGTATGAACCCTAGTTCACGTTCCACGTAAATGGATGTTAGAGATCGTTAAGCATAGGGTTCAATGGGCATGACTCTCAATAATTGCTTTGGTTACTCTTCGTACAGTATGTGAATCCATATGGACAATGTAGTCACTTTCTCCATAGAGTAACACGCCTCCTTCGTAGTTTCTATATGTAATGCATGCAAACAAGCTAGCTAATCCAAGAGAATTTAAGGCATGCCATGTAGATTGTTGATGAGGTTCTTGCTTAAGATTTCCTTTTAAATTTGCCTTTCTCTAGTTAGCCGCTCGAATACATCAATCACGGCCTCTCTCTCCTCCTTGAGCTTCGTGTATTCCTTCAAAATAGATGGCTTCAGAGTAGTACTGTCCTTGGAGAGGGTTAGATCACAAGACGCAGAAGCTTCATTTAAATGATTAGGAGAGTTAAAGAGAGAGACAAGATCAAGAGCTTCATGGGAGCGCACCAATGCCTCATACTTTCCACTTAGGTCTACGTGCTTCTCTTTGAGAGCCTCATAAGACTCACGTGGAACACCATGACAATGCTTAAGAGCATTGAGCTCCCCTTTAAGCTCTCAAACTCAGAATACCGCTACTTCACGCTCCTTGATCACCACCTCGATCTTCTTGATCTTCTTGATGATGGTCTTGTTGGTCTTCTCAAGGAAGATGACTAGATCATTGTAGCTCGATCCATCATCTTCATCATCATAGTCCTCCTCCTCTTCTTCAAAATCATCATCCTCATCCATATAGCCCTCACAACTTCGGGCCATCAAGCAAAGTGGAGGTGGTGGTAGCTTATTGGTAGAGCTTGTCATGGCGATACCCGTGAGCTCTTCTTCACTATAAGATGAAGAGTCCGAATCATCATCATCGGTGAGCCACTCACCAACAATGTAAGCTTTGTGTGGGGACTTCTTCTTCTCCTTGCTCTTGCTCTTCTCCTTGACAGAACTTTGTCTTGAACTTACTCTTTGGCTTATGTTCTTCGTCTTCACTCTCATTAGAGGCTTTCTTCTTGCTCTCCTTCTTGCACTTAGGACACTTCTTTGCGAAATGGCCTTTCTTGCCACAATTGAAGCACCTGGAGTTCCTCTTGGAAGATGAGGGTCTTTCCTTGCGAAATGGCTTCTTCATCAAGAGTGCAAGGCCTCATTGTCACTTTCCTCATCCTCATCTTCCTCCACCTTCTTCTTGTTGTTCTTGCCATTGGGAGATTCTTCGACTTGAAGAGCAAGATTCTTGGGCAATTGAGTGTCGGTGGAGGTGCCTAACATATACCCCTCATAGGCGTGAGCTTGCCGAGCATAACATGAACAGAGAGAGTAGCCAAGTTGGCTTGAAAGAGACATGTGACGATGGAGTTGTAGCTTGGCAGCAACATTCTCAAGAGCTCCCTCATGATCTCAATATCATCAATCTTTTTCTTGAGGCCCAAGGCGTTGATCTCCTCCACCACTACATGCAAGCGAGAATAAACATCATTAACTTTTTCATGTGGTAGCATGGTGGTGGAATCATATTTGTTCTTAAGAATATAGTAACGCTCTTCCTTGGCCTCAAAGGAGCTCTCATGAATATTTTGCAATTGCATCCATATTTTATGCGCGGTAGATGATGCATTGATCCTAGAGAAAACATTTTTTGATATGCATCCAAAAGTAGCATTATTGGCCATTGCATTGAATTTAATGAAAATAAAATCAAGTCTCTCATTTTCATTCGTAGCATTCTTAGTCATATGCCATGCTTTCTCTCGATTGACTCTTGGTAGGCTTGCATGCGAGCCTTCCAATACGAGTAACTGTTCCCATCGAATACGAGCGGAGTCTCCATTCCATTTGACATCCTTACTCAAGGTGGTGGAGCCTAAAAATAAGCTTTTGGCTCTGATACCACTCGTAAGGATCAAGGATACCAATGAAATTCCTTATTTGGCCTAAAAATAAGCTTTTGGCTCTGATACCACTCGTAAGTACACACTATTTTGAACATAAAAGCATACTCTATTGTGACTGGGATAGCAATTTTGATAATCCTGACGTCTTTGTAGTTCATGCTTTTATGTTTAAAAATATTGTACACTTAGATTAATATACATGCAAACAAAAAAGTATATCAGTGTATTTTAGATAAGGGGTAAAATCATCATTTTACACCTTACTTAACACCGTTAGTGCTCCAAACTAATGGAAGAGCCAAGAAAGGAAAAAAAAATCAATTTCGATCCTCAAAAGAAGTTCAAAATGAAAAGGGTCAAGGAAGGAAGTGGTCATTATTTTAGGGCCAAATAAGAAATTTCCTCCACTGAGAAGGGGGGTTGAATCGGTGGACTTATAGAACTAATTTCGCTATGAACTTAAACTATAAGACTCGATCGCAATGAAAGCAATCTAAGCAATTCTAGTAGGCCAATACCGTTAACAATGCTAGTGGAATGATAATAACAACAAGCACGCACTAGCACGATAGCTACCAAGAGGATTCAAAGAACAACCTATCACACTACTCAATGGTAAGTAAATGCGATAAGTAAAGAGAGTGAGATAGAGAATGCTCAGTGATTTTTCTCAAGGTCTCGGAAGGCAGGCGCCTTCCCTTAATCTTTGTTGAACCACACCCGTCGGAGTCTTGTTTCCTCTCGTCGTTCTTAGAACGATGCTTACAAGGGTGCGCTTCACTCTCGGAGTGAAGTCACCGGCGGCCCAGCTGTCGCACACAATATCCAAGCACTAGTGCAAGTCTCCATGGCTCGGATGCTCTCTCTTGATGTCCCTTTTGAGCGGGGGATCCAGAACCACGTACAAACATGGCGTCTTCTTTCACAATCTTCTTGAAAGCTCGATCACCGACTCCTAGCCAGTCTGTCCCGTGCATACCATCAATGGACTGTCCGGTGACTTTTACTTTTAGATTTCTAGAGACATCTTCTCTAGACTTCGGCTTCGACTTTATCGGACAGTACGATGACTGCCGCACCGGACTGTCCGATGTCTTCTCCGCAGCAACTCTAAAGAGCACCTCTCTCTGGACTCCGAAGTTCTGGCTACCAGACTATCCGGTGACCTCACTGGACTGTCCAGTGACTGCTTCTTCGGCTTAACTTGATCATCGGTCTTCGAGTTTGCTTCGTCTGCTATTTTTAGTGTTTTATGAGGATTTAAGGAGTATTCACACTCTCTAACACTTGTATGATAGGAAACAAATGGCCTTACCCCTTTAATAGGACTGGCGTTTCTATAGACTCTCTAGTTGTCCTTAGCCTTGGTCCTCAGACTCCCAAAACCTCCTCTTCTAAAGATCGTCCTTGTCATCCACCAAGAAAGCCCACCATGTTTATGTAGAATTAGTGGGGTGGTACCTACAATCACAACCGTTACCTATGGTATTTATTCAATCACCAAAATCAATTCATACTTTCTAGGGGACATCAAAGGTTATGAAGCTAGCAACTCTGCTTCAAATACTTATAAAATTTTAATGGGACATCATTCAGTGCATCTAGTTTATAGGTGATTATGGGCCTCATCTTGTCAACCCATGCATCAAGTCATCTTTTGGCTACTCGTGAAAGATAGATTAAACACAAGAGGGCTGTTGAGAAGAAATAATATGGATATTGAGTTTTATGACTATGAATTATGCTTTTGGCAAAAGGAGGAAACTCTAAGACATTTCTTCGTCAGATGTAATTTTGCAAAAGCTTGCTGGGGATCCATTGGAATATTGATATCTTCACATTTGCAACCTCTTCAGTTCATGCAGTTTATGAGGAAAAAACTCAAAGTACCCTTTTTTTATGGATTTTATGATCCTAATGTGCTGGAGCATCAAGATAACAAAAAATAACTGGTTGTTTAATCAGTTGCATCCAGTCATAGCAAACTGTAAAGCAAGATTCATAAAAAGAGTTATCTCTAGTTACTTTCAGAGTAAAAGATTCTTCAGCTGAAGCAATCAAGCAATGGATTTCAGAACTACCTTAGTCCCATTTTGGTTTTAGTTCCTTTTCTTGTTCTCTTTTTCTATTATTTGTATAAATATTTCTATTTGATCTACTATAATATATAATCTGTATGGGTTTTCCCCTCCAGTTCTTTTAAAAAAAAAAAACATGGCCGGAGACTTCAGGTCCAAGCGGGGCTACCATGGAAGCTTATTGGAGACTGATGAAGTGATCCAAGTCTATATTGTGATTGCCAATGCTTTTCTTGCCTTTGTGCCTTTGTACGCAATAAGGTTTGCATGCATGTCACCTAGAAAGTGTGTACACATAGTATAGTTCTGTGATGTGTATCCTTGTATAGTTGTGTTAGCTTTTTCTCATTCCGCTCGTCGTTAATTAGCGTAGCCGTTGGCAAATCCTGCGTGATGAATTCTTCACCAAATTTGTTCCAACCATGAATTTGCATTATTTCATTCGTCATTTAAAGATGAATTGTTCTAGGCTAAAAATGTAGATCCAAAACTGAGAAATCATTTGTTTAAGAAAGTATAACCATGTAAAATGCTAAGATGCAGCAGGAATTAGAGAGGTTGACACTAAGATCCAACAGATTACGTAACAGAGTATTCATAATCTCTATCAAAGGGTCCATCCAAAAGCAGTTTATTCATAATTTCTATCAAAGGGTCCACCCAAAATCAACTCACTGTGTAATGATGTAAAGCAGCAAATATCCTTTGCAAAGAATGAACTGGGATGAGAATGCTTATCCATGTCACACCTAGCCCCAGCGACACTTTTACGGTTTTATCTACAGTGTTTTTTTTTTCTAAAATTAAGCAAATTCCCACCTCCATCCCTAACTCCCCCAACCTTCTGTTACAACCTGAAATTTTAGGCCAAATTTCAAAATCTGGAAATGCAAAATTTTTCTAACGAGCACCCTAACATTTTTCCTTCTCCTGCTCAACTTCCC
Organism: Zoysia pacifica; assembly: GCA_001602315.1. Classification (NCBI taxonomy): domain Eukaryota; kingdom Viridiplantae; phylum Streptophyta; class Magnoliopsida; order Poales; family Poaceae; genus Zoysia; species Zoysia pacifica. The sequence goes on along the minus strand of BCLH01000049.1, from coordinate 144,650 downwards.
TTTTCTCTCCTATTTCAAAAGATTAAAATCTTACTTAAATTAAAACTTATCTCAATTGGAAACTTTTCAAAAATATTAAAATATCAGTGTGCAAGTGCTTGACTTTCTCTCTGTTTTATTTGGATTTTATTTACCGAATCCCATTTGAATCTTATTCAAATTTCAAATCAATCCATCCAAATCCTAAAAATATTCAAAAGATTAAAATTTGAATTTGACCGGTGGGCCGCCATCCCTCTCTCCTTCCCTTTCTGGCCCAGCCTTCCCCACCTTCTCTCACTTGCGCGCTGCCAACCCAACTCCAAGCGCCGGCCCATCCCAGCGGCACAGCCCAACACTGCGCTTCTTCTCCTCTCTTGCCTCACTGCCTGGCACGACACAAGCGCCGATGCCTCACATGCACCTCGCTCGAAGTGCCGCGTACCCGCCCCACCTGGACACGCACACCCCGACGCGCCGTGCTACTCCAGGGGCGCCGCGCCCAGCCTCTGCCGCACCGCCACGAGCACCGCTGGCCATTGAAGCCGCATTCACTGTCACCCTCGACTATGACTCCCTTCTCCGGCTATAAATAGCACCCCATGCCTCCTCACTTCTCTGCACCGGCCAACTCCCCGGATTGAGCCACCGTTCTGGGGAATTTCAACTTCCCCCAATCCCGGTCACCTCAGTCGCTGCCGAATTGCTCGGGACAGAAGCCTCCCTCGACCTCCTTTGAGCTTGTACAGCTGCACAGTGACATCCTCCTCTGATCCCAAGCCTCGCCGAGCCGTGACCTGCCGTTGCCGTACCCCCTTGCCGAGCGCTGCCTCTGCAGGTCGCGTGCTCACTGTCGATAGGACGCTGCGGCATCTCTCCAACCGCTCCAAGCCCACCTGAAGGTTCAGGGCGCTGCGTTGAAGCTCCCCGACAACCTTGGTCCCAGCCTTTGTGCACTGCTACCGTCTTCACTGAGCGGCACTGGCCGCCCCTCCTCCTCTGTGTTGCCAGCCCCAGCCACCGTGTCCCGAGCCCCGACATCATCCCTGAGAAGTTCATGGTGAGCTCCTCTCTGTTTTGGCCCCACTCCCATACAGTTTGAGCCACCGGAGCGCGAGTTCGCCTTCACCGACGAGCGCCGGCAATGGCGCCGCCGTGCACTCTGTTTTCGGCTGCTGCGCCCCGCCAGAGAGTGCGCTCCACCGTCCGATCCTCTGTGGACGAGCCAGATTAAAACACCCATCCGTTTAAACGTGCTGTTGACGCCGAAATCAGGTCTGGGTCAACACACCGCTCGCACGTCGGTGTGCGAGAACGCTGGCACTTCTTCAATGCCGGGTTTGGGCAGCACCTAGACAACCCCGCCTCGGGAGGACCCTATCGAAGGAGGATCGTCTTAGGGTTGATTCGGGCTCGGTCAGACCAGCCGGATCGCCTTCGATCGTCGTCGGGATGAAGGAAGAACAGCACGAGGGTTGAGTATGAGGATTAGGGTTTTGAGAAGAACAAAAATATAAAGGCAAATGATAGGTTCGATTGGGATACCCCTCAACCGGCCATGGGCTTCTGTTTTATAGAGGTGGGATGGTCTTATCCCGCATGGCAATTGATCTCCCAAGTTATGAAAGAAATTAGAATCAATTGCTGAAAACTTTCTTAAACGACACCACCGGAGTATCTGGTAAAGTGTCAGATACTCCGATGACCGAAGTTTCCGGTAAAGTGTCAGATACTCTAATGACCAGAGTCTCCGGTAGAGTACCGAAGTGTCCGTCGTGTAATTCTGAGAACTCGAGAGGGCTCATCGGACAGTCCAGCACAGTATCGGATACTCCGGTGGGTTAAAGAGCTCCAACCCGAGACGGCTTGCTGAACAATCCGGCATGTTGCCGGAAGCTCCGGTGGGTTGAACACCCAAACCCGAGAAGGTTGGCCGGAGGATCCGGCGTGGTGTCGGATACTCCAGTACCAGACAGTCTAGCATGGGCCCGGACACTCCGGTGGGCCAAGTGCCCAAAAACCTGAGAGGACCTATCGGACCCTCTGGCAGTGTGACGGATATTTTGGCGAGCCAGGTGCCTCAAACCCAAGCGGGCCTACCAGACCCTTCGGTAGTGTGCCGGATACTCCGGTAGCCCTATGATTTTTGAGTGTTAACATACCCTCTTATTTTTTGGTGAAGTTTCTAAACCATAAAATATTCTAAGCACCTGAAAACCTCTAAGGGCGATGGTTCTCTTGACTCAGTAGCCATTGTATCAATTTTAGCAACGATATTCTTCATATCGGCTACTTTTTCTCTTACGCTTCTTACCATACACTTGGATGATACTTTTTCAATTATCAACCGTTAAGGGCCCTAGGTAATGATTCTCCTCGAGCATCCTCCAACATGTATGCATTTTCGGCAATGACTTTTATTGCTCTATATGGCCCTTCCTAACTAGGAGACCATTTTTTAAACTTGTTGCTTCTTGAGCCTACGGGCAGAATAGTTTCCAAACTAATTCATCCACCTGAAAAGTTTTGGCTTTCACCCTCTTATTATAGGCTCTAGCAACTCATGCTTTGCCTTTCTCAATTTCTCTCAAAGGACTCAAACGCTTATTGGTGACTTTATCAATATTGTCTAGCATTAACGCTCTATACTCATCGGTGGATAAGTCATTTTGTTTAGCTAACCTTAGAGCTCCTAGATTTATCTCGACGGGTAAAACGGCCTCTTGTCCATATACAAGTTCATAGGGTGTTACCTTAGTTGCCCCAAGCCTAGATATCCGATAAGCCCACAATGCTTTTGATAAGACTTGATGCCACCTCTTGGAATGGTCCTCTAACTTTTTCTTAACAAGTTTGATCAATGTTTTATTACTAGACTTGGCCTGACCATTGGCCTGAGCATAATATGAAAATAAATTGAGTATCCTAATCTCGTAGGATTCGGCAAATTCTTTGACATGACTGAACGTAAAGGAAGTACCTTGATCGGTAGTTAAAATCTAGGGTATGCCAAATCTATAAATAATGTGCTCGGTAAGGAACTTAATTACCTCTTTGTGCGTCATGTTCTTGAGAGCCACCGCTTCGGTCCATTTGGTGAAGTAATTCATCCCTTTGAAGATGAAAGATGTATTTGCTTTATGAATTCCAATCCCCATCCTTGGAATGGCCACGGCTTTATGATGGGGTTCATCATAACCGCGGGTGCCAATTGAATATTGCCAAACCTTTGGCACTCTTCGCATCCCTTGCAGTAACGATAACAATCGGCAATCATGATTGGCTAATAGGACCTAGCTCTTCTTAACAACCATTTTATTTTTGGAGCCGATTGATATGTACCACAAATGCTTTCATGAACTTTCCCCATAGCCACTTTGGCTTCATCATCACCCAAACATTTCCAGAGCAAACCGTCTCCCATTCGGCGGTACTAGTTACCATCAATCAAAGTATACTTGAAAGCCACATGTCGAACCTTCCTATCCATACTTCGGGTTGGACTACAAACGTATGAGACTATGGGTGACCTCCAATCAAGCGATTTGGCACTATCACAGTTTGACGTGTTAATATCCGAATTGTCTAGTTCTAGCACCTCAAGCATCCGTTTTTTAATAACTAAAAATTTGCCCTTACTAACATTGTAACTCGATGCTTGTTGTGCCAACTCATTGGCTTTACTATTTTCTAGCCGAGGCACATGATGTATATTAAATTCATTCATCTCTCTAATAATGAATCGCCGAAAGCCTCTACATGTTTAACCTCCATGGACTCTATCATCTCCAAGCCGAATAATAGTGCTTTATATTTCGCTTGGTTATTGGTGCGATCATACTCTAATCAGTTTAAAAATTCGAAGTGTGCATTATGAGAAGAAACTAATACTACACCAACACTTTGACCCTCTTTGCAAACCGATCCATCAAAATACAACTTTCAAGGGGTAAAAGTCACATAACCAATATCCAAATCATGCTCTAAATCAATCCAATGCTCAACAATAAAATTAGCAACAATTTGGCCTTTCATGAATTTTAAGGATTCATAAGCCAAATCATATTGAATCAATGCATAAGCCCATTTAACAAGACTACTACTAGAAATTAGCCTATGCAACATATGCTTAACAACATCGACTTGACAAGCAACTGCACAAATGCTAGATAGCAAATAATGTCTCAACTTAGTGCAAGCATGATACAAAGAAAAGCATAGTTTTTCGATAAGAGTGTACCTTATTTTCGCATCCACCAACCACGACTCACACATATGTGATCATATACTCTTTCCCTTCGGCATCTTGTGTCAAAACAGCACCAATCACATCATCCACCGCTGCTATGTAAAGACGAAAAGGGACTTCACCCTTGGCTGCCCTAAGAACTAGCGACGAGGACAGGACTCTTTGATCTTCTCAAAAGCTTCTTGCTGTTTTGCCCCCAAGTGAATTTGGCTTCATTCTTTAGCCGAAGAATAGGAGTAAATGCATTAATCTTTTTCGACAAGTTGGATATGAATCACTTCAAGTAATTCACTTTTCCTAAAGAGCTTTGCAACTCTCTCTTATGTAGGCGCGTGCACATTTCTAATTGCCTCTATTTTCTTAGGATCTACCTCTATGCTCTTTTTATGAATGATGAAGCCTAAAAACTTCTCGGCCGATACACAAAAAGCACACTTGAGTGGGTTTATTTTTAAACTGAAATGGTGCATCCGGTCCAAAGCGAGTTGCAAATCGGCCAAGTGAGAATCAAAGCGGCCGATTTGATCACCACATCATCTATGTAAACCTACATGATGACACCAAGCAAATCATGAAAGATAAAGTTCATAGCACTTTGATATGTGGCACCCGCATTCTTTAACCCAAAAGTCATAACAACCCACTCAAACAATCCAACAAAACCGAGATACCTAAAAGCAGTTTTAGACATATCCTCTTCCGCCATGAAGATTTGATTATATCCCGCATTACCATCAAGAAAACTAATAACTCTATGGCCGAAAGCATCATTAATCAACATATCGGCTATGGGCATAGGATAGTCATCTTTAGGAGTGGCTCTATTCAATTTTCTGAAATCAAGCAAACTCTAATCTTACCGGTGTTCTTCTTTTCCATCAGCACGATGTTGAATATCCACGCTGCATACTTGCAAGGTCTTATAAATTTCGCATTAAGTAATTGGTTAATTTTCTCTTTAATCTGATTATGCATATTCGGGTTAAACCTCCTCATTGGTTGCTTAAAAGGTCTAAAACTAGATTTTATTGGAAGTCGATGCTCAAGTAACTCACAGCTTAACCCGAGCATTTCATTATAAGACTATGCAAAATAGTCCACGTATTCTTTTAATAAACTGATCAACTTCACCTTGTAATCGGCTTTCAAATTTGGTTTATAAAAGTTGGCCTAGGATTATCATCGCTGCCAAGGTTCACCTCCTCAAGAGGGTCGACCAATGTAAATCTTTGCCCTAACTTATCTATGTCCTCTATTTCTTCTATAGCTTCGCACATATCGTTCGTGTTGAACAAATAGTGTTCCACTCGCCTTTGCAACCAATCAAGATTAAACTTCATTAAATCACATTATATGGTTGAGCTGATTCTCCATCGGCTTTACATTAATGGGTACAAAACCATCTCTAGTCACACTAAGAAAATTATAATCTGTCAAGTCTGAACTGATCAAGCACTTGACGGTGTCATGCGGCAAAGAAGATGATTCGGCCATAGCAACAAACATTTGTATCAAGAATTGATGCAATATAGAAAGAACACATCTATTGGCACGAATCCAATCACGCCATAAGATCAAGCTATAACTACCGCACAGATCTGCAACAAAGAAAGTGGTAGCTATGGTCTTGCTCCCAACGGTGAGCTCCATAGAACCAACCCCCTTAGCCTCTATAGGGTCTCCTCCCCTCACACCGTTCAAAGTCATGTTGGTCCGAATGAGTTCATCATCGGCCTTACTGTAACATCCCAAAATTTTCAAATTAATAAAGTGGCAATTTTCCCAATTTTCATTCCAATTAAATTGTCTGTTCCAATATTTCGTTCCGTTCAAAAATCATTCTTTCCGAACCTCGTTCCGTCCAAATCTAAAATCCGTTTGTCTAAATTGATCCGGTGCCGAAATAATTTAGTCCGCGTAATTTTTACGTTTGACTAAAATTATTTTCCGGAATTTCTCAAATTAATTTTCGGATCTCTAAATATTTTCTCTAATTAATCTCTTCAGCCTTTTTAATTATTTCGCGGTTATTAATTAAATTCCAGATTAATTTCTAACCCTTCATTTTTTTCACCCACTTATAAATACCCTCTAACCCTAGCCCCAAATCTTTATCTTTTTTTTCCCCTTTTTTTCTTTCTTCCATCGCAAGCTGGTTTTTCTGGCAACCGCTCCCCTCCGCGCCGCCGCTCTCTGGACTTCCGCACGCCGTTCCCGCCAGCCGCGCGCCTGCCTCGAGCCTCGTCTCCCGTGCGTCGTCCTTCGGCCCGGAGGATCCAGCATCGAGCCGCGTTGCAGTCTCCTCGATTTCCAGCGCGTCGCACGTCCCGAGCAGCTTCTTCGATTCCCGCGCCGTCTCTGATCCAGCCCGGCAGTGCTCGACCGTCCGCGTCACCTGATTTTCGTCGGTTGTGTTGTCTCCGATCTGCTTGGTATGACCGCGTCCCATCCAACTCTCTGCAATTTGGTTTGCTTGTTCGGTCTAGGTGGTTCTCTCGATGATCTGGTCCGATTTGTGTTCTCCGTTGCGTGCAGCATGTGGAAGTTTCAGCTGTGATCGATCTGTGGCAGGTACGTTGATTCGAGGAGTCCGACTGTCGGTGCTCGTGCAGCAGTGAGCAAGGTGTCAGGACCCAATTCTCCATCAACTTTTCTCAGCATCGATTTCTTCGGTCAGGCCCTTGGTGAGCTGTGCAGCACCTTCTCCTTTTAATTTCAGTTGGGTGCGCTTGGTTCCCGTTAGAGGCGCAGCCGTAGCTCTCATGTCTGCGCAGAAGCTTGGTCATTCTCGTGTTTGCGTGTGAAGTTCAGTACTAGTCTAACAAAGCGCTGATTTCAGATTCCTAGTTAGTATTAGCTTGTTGTGACCACGTGAACAGGAATCAAGTTTCTAGGATGTGGTTTAGGAGGTGAGTGCAGAGCTTGGAACTTGTGCACCGTTCCAGTTTTGTTTCTCCGGAGCCAGTGTGTGCTTCAGGTTTCTTCATTTCCGAATTCTCCGGTACTAGTCCCAGGTCCCGATTTCCGCGATTCTATCTCCGATTCTCCGATATCCAGTGCTGTGGTGAGGATTAAATCTCTCTCTAATACTTTTCCTTTCCGATTAATTGTTAGATTAATTGCCCATTTAATCTGCAATTAATTATTTTGCAATTAATCCAAATCCTTGTGGTCTAGATCGTGTACAATTTTTGAGAACCCCGTTTGATCTCCGATTAATCTCAAAATTGTTCCTTTGAATTGTCTCGTCGCGTTTGTCGTGTAGGGTTGTTCCGAGAAATGTTTTGCGCATATTTAGTCTAGTAATTTCGATTTAGATTTAATTTTTGGTTTTATTTTTGTCGCGTAATTAGTGTCTAATCCCTCTTGTTCGTGTTGTGATTAGCTGCTGTTCCTGAGGAGGAGTTCAGCGAGCCAGCTCAGTTCGACTATCTGGATCCCGACTTCGATCTCGATTTGTCAGGCAAGCCGCGTTCCTTGATCACTTTGTTCCCAGCATTTTAAACTGCATGTTTTGTTTGCAACCTTAATTTATATGTCAACTATTTTTAAAATGTGCTAGCAACATTCCTAAGCTGTGCCTGTTTATTATTCCACAAATATCAACCCTAGAATTGCTTTAGTACATTTATCTTACTTTTATGCTTAGCCATGCTTAGTCACATTTATTTTCATCTCACACCTATCACTATAAAAATGGAATTTGTGTTAAATAATTTTGAATTGTGATTCAAATGTGTGAGTATTGTAAATAACTATACATAACTATTTAGCGGGGGCAGGTTGGAGTTTGAGGAGCTGGGGGACTTTTGGGAAGTCTCTGTGGACGTACCTGTTGCGGGTACAACGGAAAGATCTGGGCTAGAATCTTTCTGTGAGACTTGTTGTTGGCGTTGAGGTTGGAGTTGGTGCCTGCCTCGGCAATTAAGGACCGAGTCCTTCGAGCTTTGTACGCTCAGTTGACAACCATGCACACCACGTTATCCTGTATGGGCAGTTGGCTTGATCTTGAAGCTTGCTGAGACTGGTTGTTTACCCGTGGGTTGGCGGTGTAGTGTTAGTGTGGTGTAGAGCTTTGACTCCCCACATGAGATCGAGATACCCCACCTAATCAGTGGTAGGCTCTTTACAACTCCAAGACCCGATTGCGTAGGCTTTTGGGATCCCTATCCTGGAGGACGAATGACGCCAGTTAAAGCTTGTGGACGGGTCTTGTGTGTTCGTCGGGGCTACGACGGTAGTTCTCGATGACGCTTCTCGTGGGTCTAGGTGCATAACCTCTACAGAATTTTAGTCGATGCGCATTGCCACGTCCTTTTGGAAGGACACCCCCTGAGTTGTGCTCCTCGTTGAGTAGTTTTGTTTTTCTTTCTCCTCTCCTTTTCCAAATGTTTTTGACTCCGGCTTTTGAGCTGTGGCCGAGTGTGGAGATTACATCGGCATTAAAATGAACCCCCGTCCGAGATAACGGAGATTTCTACGGGGCAAGATAATAAAATTTGACAAGTTTGAAAATAAAGCTTTCTTGCATACTTTAAATAAAATAAAATATTTTAAACTTGCATTTAGCACTTGAGCCATGCCTTTATCCTTGAAACCATTTGCTTGCATACATTGTTGTTAGGTAGTACGCGGTTTGCTGAGTATTCGTACTCACGGCTTTCTAATTTGTTGTTTTCAGAAGACACTCTCAGCTTCGACTTCGACCACGTCTCTGACGGTCCGTGACGTTCGTTTCTGCGCTCAAGCTAGTCTGTGTGGAGGAGGTTCGCTACTGCTGCCACGTTTGATGCTTCCGCTGTTGCTTTTGTTGGATTCACGATAATGATATATCTGCTCTGAGATATTCTTGGCCTGCGTGCCGATGAACCCTTTGGAGGATTTTATTCTAATAATTTCACTTAGACCTGTTATTTTCTAATCTTGTTTCTTGTTTAATATTTCTGTTATGGTTTTTTGATTGATCCCTTGTGATATCGTGCTTGCTAAACTCCTGAGATTGGCAATGTCACGGGAGATCGGGACTTATCGACAGGTAAGTAAAATCCCGGTCGTTACACTTACCTAGCTTCTTAAACAAAGAATATGGTATTAGGTTAACAATAGCACTGCCATCCACAAGCATGTGAGAAATCAGGAACCATTAATATGACCTCTCACGTAGAGGGGGTTTCAAATGGTTTTTTGATTCGTTGGACTTTTCAAAGACAGCGCTCTTCGGCCCAAAGTCAAATTGTGCCATGACTTCTTCCTCTTCTACGAGAGAATATTCAGAAAGAGACAAACAAATGGTGTTAATGTTTATACCTTCCCGAGGCGATGTAGGCTCGTAGTCCAAGAGGTCGTCGTCGAACTCGAACATATCGACGTCTCTCGTGGGCGAAGGTGCTGTGGAGTTCTCTCCCAAAATGACGTCGGCCAAGCCTAGTGGCTTCGAAGTAGCCACCACTTCCTCAGTCACCGGTGGAGTGAGAGCCTCAGGCTCCTTGACTCTCCACTGCTTACCTTGAGGGACCATCGGCTTGATCTCATTGAAGACCTCATCCCTCTTCTTTTCCGCCTCCTCTCGTATTTTCCGAAGGTGCAACCTTTGAAGCTTCCTATTTTGAGTGTGGGTCAAGCCAGGCGGACACCACCTCGGTTGTGTGTACTTGGAGGAACTCTTACTGCTGCTAGCTTCATGATCATGAGAAGCCTTTTTGACTGGATCATCCAAAGTGATCGGTCTCGTGAACACTCCCCCGATTTTAACATCAATTGCGCCGATTTTCACAAGACCTCCGGATGCGCTCTCTTGATGAAGAAAAGTAGAAGGGGTAGGTTTATTACCTTGCTTCAGGTGCAACTCCTGCTTAGGCGCAGTGGTGGAGCCCTCTCCTTGAACCTTGACCGGTTGAGACTCCGTCCGATCTAAAATAGGGCCGAAGAGCCTTTTGAAGACATCTCCTCTCGGTCCGTTCCACCCCTGATGAAATAGCGAGTATGACATTGGTGGCATGGGCATCGGCAGCACTGGCATCCATGGCCCCATGTATGGATGCCACACCGGGAACGGTGGGCAAGGCATAGGATGGAACTATGGAGGTGGCACTACGAATCCATGTGGAGGAAGAGGAGAGGCCCACAAACATCTATGGTTTGCCTCATCTTCATCCTAGGTGGGCTGCCTCCCCTTGGTGGTAACCTTGGCCGTTTCATAGATCGATTGTTCAAATCGGTCTTTTGGTTCTTGTATTTGGCCATAAGACTGTCGAAGAAGCTTTTGGGCCCATCTTCCTATCCATAGCCTTGCCTTGGTTTACTTTTCACTTGCCCACCTCATGGTTCTTTGGCTTTATCATCTTGGGTTGTGGAGATTGCCCTCGGATCTAGAGCTTTGGATAGTGACCTTGAGAGACTCTTGACCATTGGGGAACTTCTCGAGCACCACCTTCTTAAAGGCCTCTTTCTCACTCGGAGAAATAGGCATCTCCTCCTCGATGATTACGTTCTTTTCCTTGGTTCTATCGGCTTGATGAGGCCGAATCAACACCTTGGGGTTGAGCTCTAGAGTGTTGACGGGGAAGGGTGCTTGTTGATTTGCATCTCTTTGAGACTCAATCATCCTGTGGCAGAACCACCAAAAAACACTGGAAGGCTTGCCTAGGATCGATGGTGATATTGCACAACAATATCCAAATAGTACAATACGAGTGATATTATGAAATATAGGAAATAATTTAAGTCTTACAATAAGTTCAAAGTTCTTAGGAGGATAGAGATGAAAATAGAGTTTTTTTAAAAAAGCAACGCGGAAGTAAAACATACACGATGGTTTCTATATTCTGAGACATGCCTTGCCCTAAGACATGCTTCACTCCTCGCGGACGAAGGTTGGGGAGGCAGGAACCGGTTCACAAGACCAGTTTGCAGGAGCTTCTCCTACCCAATCTCCTTTGCCGCAACAGCAACACCAGCTACCTGAAGCAGAAACTACACCACAGCAAAAAAGAGAAACAATAAACTGTGAGTACTAATTACTCGGTAATGTCAAAAATGGCTGACTACAGCCGACTCCTAAGCATGAGGGGCTGACTCACAGGGATGGCTCTTTGCTTAAAACATAGCACTATCAGTAGATTCTTACTTTCAATTTTTAGTAGTAAGTTAAGTTACTGGATGTAAATTTAATTTTTCACTGTAACTATAGCAAGCATGGTTGCCAAGCAGTTGCTAATAAACTAAGCAAACAATCTATATTATTATTATTAGCCTAGTTGTTACTACAACGTGATGCGGCGAACAAGTGGTACTCATTACTGTGAGGGGCAGCGATTATAATTGATTTACACAAGCTGGGAAAGACTCGAAATACACAACACGTATGCACTTTCCAGAAGCCGCACGTGGCCACCTTTCACAGCAATACTATAGTGTCAACCCGAGGCCTACCGCTCCCAAGCACATGGTCCTCCATGCGATCACCACGTCGGGTGCATCCATAGTTAGATCCAAGGCTTTTCTCTACTACCCCGCCGAAAGAAAGGTAGGGGGACGTCCAATCACTACGGTATTGAGCTACATCAGTTTTTTAGATTCTATGTCCCTAGTATGCATTCGGTACTGTTCAAACTTGCTCAACAGGGCCACACTTGAATCGGTCCTTAACCGATACAAACAGGGCTACGACACACCGGCCATGAGTCCACACAGGAAACATATCTCCGTGCCATCCTATTCCCTGTCCGATCTCAGGTTGATAGTGTGGTAATAAAGTGACCAGGGTAACAACCTATAGCTCGCGAGTGAGGTTTTTCATTTACTCGACTTCTACCGTCAAATTGACTTAGCCTAGCTCTAAATCAAGTTATACGTACCAATATACACTCAACATGGGTAATTGACACTATCATGCAGTTTAAGGTTTCTGAACAACTCCTACAACGTAATGCGTAGTACATTAACTATACAATACATAGTGAAAAAATAAAATTTAAAACAGGGTTAATGCATCAGGCCTTGCCTTCGGTTTGTTGAGGGTTAGCGCAAACAAGAGAACGATCTTCAGCGGCGAGCGACTCCGGAGCTACTAGAGCAAGTTGCTGACTTTCTCCTGCGATTCCTAAATGCATGATGCACTTGATTAAATTAGAAGAGCTAATCCAGAGAAGAAATTACAATTTGGATAGTTCTAAAATATTCTACATGTTTCAAGGATTCCAACGGTATATTATTTGTAATTTTTGGAGCTAAGATGAATTTTCTACGATTTTTAGAAGATTAAACTGATTTTTGGACAATTAATAATAGATTTCGCAAAATATATATAAAAAAATTCTGGCCTATTGGGCCGCGCTCACACACCGCAGGGTCGTGAGGCAGTCGGGCCCCAACTAGGGTGGCCACCAATGGCCTGTGCAGTGGGACTCGGCCTGGCCCAGACTGAGCGGCAGGCCACTGAGGCCAGTGGGCCTCGAGCGCCTGGGGTGCTTGGCCCAGGCGGCGGGGCGCAGCCCCTGCCCCTGGCTTGCGCGGCGGGCAAAGCACCCAGGCGCGCGGCCAGGTCACCTCCGTGCGGTGGAGCTCAGGGCCCTAGCCCAGGAATTCATCTACAGGGTATGGCGAGCTCAGTGGCAGCAGCGGCGCGTGGAGACCCTCACCAGAACTGGCGACGGCGGCGCCGTGCGGTGGCGCGAGCTTCGGTGGAGTCGTACAGGTGGCACGGTTGATGAGGTTCCTCGGGTCTGGGACCTAGAACTTCGCCGGACCAAGGGGTGACTCGGCAAGGAGGTCGTCATTACCAAATCTCGCCGGAGAGGGGTCGTCGACGGTGAGGCCATCGGGTTTCGGTGAACGGCGGTGAAGAAGCCCGAATTCCCGCTTAAATACTCCACGATCTGCCTCAACCTTGAAACTTGGAGGGGCACAAGCTGGTAAGGAGACTACAACTGCAAAAAGTCGAGAGGATCTCGCTGGGGTTTACTGGATTTCAGAGAGAGCGGCCGGTGGTTTGATAGTGCTCGATTTGGGGCAAACTTCAAATCCAAGCGGCTTAGCATGGTGGAGGAGATGGTCGCTTGTAAGGCTAGAGGACGGGGTGGCGCCGCTAACCGACGAGGGACGAAGGCTGGGGAGGGCTCAGAGGACAGCTCTCGACGGCGACGGCATGTGCGTCCGGGAGAGAGCTCGAGTGAGAGTGGAATGAGGGTGAAAGCAGAGCGAGTGAGGAGGGCCGAGAGTACTACTTGCGTGTTAGATGGAGCGGGACACGTTCTCGGCTCGGTGGCGTGCATGCAGCGAGGAGGCGCGAGGCGAGGACGCATGGGCGTGCGCGCTGGCCGTGCGTGGTTGGAGGAGGAAGAAGAAAGAGAACCATCCGGCTGAGAGGTGGGTCCCACGGGGATTTTTCTTTTTACCGAATTTTCCTGGAATTTCAGCACAGCTCTCTGTTTTTGACCCGAAATGCACCCTTTCCGAGCTCCAAACATTCTAAAATTTGGTAGGCTGGTAAATATTTTGAAAAGGAACAACTTTTATTTTGGGCATAAGTTCAAAATCGAAATAAATAAAATGATATTTAATTATTTTAATATAGGCTAGCTTTTAAAGGAAAATAAATTATTTGGGACTTTTAAGCCTCAAATAAAAATTTTCAAAAACTTCTAAAATTCAAGTGGTTGCAAGAACTTTCAAGAGAGAGTTTTGTTTCACAATATTTCATTAAAAATTTTGAACTCACATTTTGAATTTCAAACATAAATTTGAGACTAACTTGAAATTGGGTTTAAATTCTTTCGAGCTCGGATTTTTAGGAATTTTGAATTCGAATGGAACGCTTCATTATTCGTAAACATGAAGTGTTACACATCCCTCATTAAGGGCCGATTGGACCTGTCGATAGAAAATATTGCAATTGTTAGTAGCATAAGAATAAGAGTTATGCCATTTACAATAAGCCCTACTCTTAATCTCATCCGCGGAGGCAAAGTGTATGCAATCTTAATATATCTACCTTTGTGCAATTCATCGAATATTTTTTCACATTTACCTACATCAAAGGTGTATTTCATATTGTTTTCTGATTCTTATGATCCGGTTTGAGTGATTCGCAAGCAAAGGATTTGGCCTTAGAAGGCCAAACAAACTCGGCAGCTAGAACATTATTGGAATCATCATCAGAGCTATCCGAGTCATATTTCATAACATGCACGGTGTGGTGGGTCTTGTAGTCATGTTTTATTTACTTGCTTCAGCTTTCTTGAGCCGAAGCCCTTTGTTGGAGGTGCCCCTTCAACTTCTCTCTCTAAGGTCTGACCGCAAACCACTAAAAGCCAGATCAGCTAAGTCTTTTCAGAAATTGTAAAATTAAAACATCGGTTTTTAACATCTCTAAACCGCCGAAGATAATCAACGACGGGGTCATCTTTCTCTTGCCTAACCGATGTCAAGTGCGACAATTTTAGTTCGTTGTCCTGGAATAAAAGTGGTCGTGAAACTTGCGCTCTAAAGACTCTTATGTGTAGATGGAGTCCGAGGTCAATGAGAAAAACCATGAGAAAGCAGTTTCGGTTAGCGATAAAAAAAAAGCATACTTTTAAAGCCTCGCTAAAACCCACTTCTCCTTGTTGTGCTACATATTGGCTAATGTGTTCCCAAGTGGTCTTACTATCTTCACCATTGAACTTGACAAAGTCAGACACATGCCATCCAATGGGATATGAGACTGAATCAAAATACATGGGGTATGGTTTTTGATAAATTCGGTCTCTTCTCTTAAGGTCTACCCCTAGCGTCTCGCGAAATTGTTTGAAGTCCTTCTTAATGCGTGCCATACACTCCTCTATGTTGGCAATGGGTGGCCTAGTAGATGCGCTCGGTGGTGGAGGGTGTATGCTTTCTTTTATGGCTCTAAATAGCTCATTAGAAACGGAGCCATGAGGGATACCCATACCGCTTGGTGGGATAGACGGTGTGCTATATGCAATGATACGGTAAGAAGGAATAAATTTAGCCAATTCACTCAATCGGCTCGTGACCGAATTGGGGATGCCAGTGATTGGCTCTACGCTAGCGAGAGACACTACCAAAGCATTAGTTTGCGCATGAGATGGAAAACTAGTTTGTCCACTAAATGAGTTCAACGGCATGCCATGCAGAGGTTGTTCTACACTAGACATAGTAGGCGTCGATGCACTAGTAGTAGGACCTACATGCGCAACATGAGAAGATGATGCAATACTAACATTCTTAGACTTAGACATGCTTTCATGAATCATGTATCGCATATCATTAGTCAAAACCTTTTTCAAATCGTCAAAGTAATATGAAAGGTCTTCAAAAGTAACGAGAGGGTGCAAAGCTGTTCTCACATTGGCAGCACCCATGGCCACGTCGTCGACGACGGTCAGAAGAACGGGCTCCTTCACTTGAGACGGTCCTTCTTGAAACACGCAAAGTACTCCTGTAGCTCCCGCTCTTCTTGCGCCTTGTGCTCTTGGGAGGCCTTTCAGCGCTCTAGGAACACCTTGCGCGCCTCCTCGGGCAACTCCTCCAAGGATGGCATGATGATGTTCGTCGTGGAGATCTCTGAGTTCATGGTGGAAAATAACGATTCAATTTGTGCAACCGGAATCACTCGTTCCCCAGTGGAGTCACCATAAAGTATGTTGACGCCGAAATCAGGTCCGAACCAGCACACCGCTCGCACATCCGTATGCGAGAATGCCGACGTTTCTTCAATGCCGAGATTGGACAGCACCTAGACAACCCCACCTCAGGAGGGACTCCATTGGAGGAGGGTCGTCTTAGGGTTGATTCGGGCTTGGTCAGACTAGCCGTATCACCTTCGGTCGTCGCCGAGATGAAGGAAGAACAGCATGAGAGTCGAGTAAAGAGATTAGGGTTTGGACAAAAATGAAAATGTAAAGGCGAATAGTAGGTTCCATTGGGATACCCCTCAACCGGCCATTGGCCTCTGTTTTATAGAGGTGGGATGGTCTTATCCCGCAAAGCAACTAATCTCCCAAGTTAGAAAAGAAATTAGAATAATTTGCTGAAAACTTTCCTAAACCGACACCACCGGAGTGTCCGGTAAAGTGCCGGATACTCCGACAGGGCCATCGCGGGGCAGGGGCAAGCTGGCCACTGGCACAGGGCCCCCAATTCATATATATGTGAAGGTAATTTAGTTGGGAAAAGCTATGTATTTTTCAGCTTGTTCACCATGTCTGCTAGGGCCACGCCAGGCAAAGCTATTCTAAAAAAAAAGTTAGTGTAAAAAAGCTCCTCCAATAGCTCCTCTAAATATTTTCTTATTTTACAGGATTCTAACAAATCATCCTATCCAGAGGCAAATTTGGGAATTTTTTGAGGTACTCAATCCCATCTCTCGTGCAACTGATGGTTGGACCGGTTGTTGACTTAGCTCAAATTTAAACTATATTAGCATATATATAAATGAGTTGTTAGAAGAGGTGATTATAATAGGTCTTAAATTTTTTTTACTGGTCCTAAAAAGCACTTTTTGGAGTGATATTTTGTGAGGACTGTTGGAGATGCTCTAATACCAATTACATATGTCTCCTATAAATAGAAAGCATATGACTCTGGTTTTGAAAAGGTTGCTCGTGACAGAATTTTTTTTGAAATAGTTTCAATATAATTTTGAATATCAAATTATAAATGCAAATATTAAATAGGGTACGTTTGGAATGTAGAAATTTTATATGAATCTTGTAATAATTTTATAGGAATCGGTTTAATTTCACAGAAAAACACAGGAAATGTAAAGGAACAGCGTTCCAAATGAGAACTTAGTAGTTGGTATATTTCTAATATTATAATAAATTATATTTTTATATTTACATAAATAAATATTTTTAATTACTAAATTTTAGGGCCCCATTTTTCATTTGGCACTAGGGCCTCAATTTCATAGAGACGGCACTGAATTCGGTGACCGAAGTCTGTGGTAGAGTACCGGAGTATCCATCGTATAATTCCGAGAATCCAAGAACCCTTACCGAACAATCCGGCACAGTACCGGACACTTCGGTGGGTTAAAGAGCCCCAACCCGAGACACCTTGCCGGACAATCTGGCATCTTGCCGGAAGCTCCTATAGGTTGAACACCCAAACCCAATAGGACCTGCCAGAGGATCCGACGTGGTGCCAGATACTCCGGTACCAGAAAATCTAGCATGGGTGGGACACTTCGGTGGGCCAAGTGCTCGAAAATCCGAGAGGTCCTACCGGACTCTTGGGCAGTGTGCCGGATACTTCGACGAGCCAGGTGCCCCAAACCTGAGAGGGCCTACCAGACCCTCAGACAGTGTGCCGGATAATCCGGTAGCCCTATGATTTTTGGGTGTCAACACATGCACCATCAGATATTGAACCGATGGCTCAGATAGAATCCACGTAACACTTTGAAACAATTTAAAATCCAAACTGTTCAACGTAGATCCAACGGTCCTAGATCGCTCGGATCACCATGGGCCATAAGCCTGGTCCATGGGTGCGGTGGACTCGGTCCACATGTTTTCCCATTCAAAACTAATCCCAGTCGAAAACCAGGAAATGTCATTTTTCATCCAGGCCCCTCCTGTCAAGCAAAAATATAACTTTGTGCTACTGTTTTATAGAAACAACCTCAGATTCTATTATAGTTATTAACATTTAGTCCAAAAAATATTATATGAACCCCTGAACTCTTCCAAATTTTCTAATAGGACCCTGACAGCTTTCTGATAACTATAAACAAGTCCATGGCGACTTTCTAAAAATATCAACTACTCCCTCCGTCCCAAAATAAGTGTTCATCTGGGTTTAGTCAAATTTGTCTTTGACCAATGATTTTTATAAATTATAAACTATTTTTCATAAATATAAAATATATATATATTATGAAGGTATTTCTTATGAAAAATTTAAAAGTACAAATACAATGTTTTTAAAGCTAAGTAAATCTATAGAAATCGTTGGTCAAAACTAGATGCCACGAAACCCAAACAAATACTTATTTTGGTACGGAGGTAGTAGTTCCTTAGAGCTACCCGACATCTTTAAAAGCATATTTTTTTATCTGTAACTCCGTTTTTAGCAATTCTTGCACTCACGTGTTCGTTTCGACGTGAGCTACACATTGAAATCAGTCCCAAAACCAGAATCCAAAATATTCATTCAGTTTAGCCTAAATATAAATAGACCTTGATAATCGTTCGATAAATTCCTACTGACTAAATCGCTCTCAATTCCATCTCCACCTAAAATTCAGCAAGCACTCCGTACACAATAATCCGAAGCCACTTTCATCATGTCATGAAACTTTCTCTTTTACATGAGTTTATTGGAGTTATTTATTTAATTTCTTTTAGTTCTCTATTTGATTATTTTTAGCTCGCTATTTATTTGGCATTGCTTTTAATTAGTAGATCTTATATAGTCATGATGCTCATAGGTTTAGATCATAGTTAGTGTGCATTTCACCACATATTAGCATGTATTAGTATGCATGCCACTTGATACACCTAAGTAATACAATACATTTATAAAGATAAAAGCAATGGAAGGCAACCGCATGCTAGAAAAATCAGGTAAGAAATCTCTAATCACTATAGTTCCATCCATGTTTTAGACTAGGTAAACATATCTTAGAACTCACCTAGCTAGTAATCAAATAACATAAAATGTTAACTAGATATTGCTACGCATGACACTACGCATAAAATGACATGTCACATACATGTGCGCACTTAGCACATGCCTTATGTGAGTTCATATTCGCATAAAGGGGTGTGCTGTAGACTCTTAACACCTACATGCCTCACCGTCCCGATCACTCAAAATTAAGTAAACGTAGCTAAGAATAAATCTAGTAGTTAATGGGTAATATTAAAAAATACCATTAAAATCAAATAGTGAGTCATTATTCACCCTTATGCAATGTTTTAGCACATTCATACCATAGCTAGTAGGAGCCTTCAATCTGCACTAGCATGCTGTCTCATACAATAGCAAGTATGCTAGTACAGTAGCCACTTCTTAGCCGTAATTTAAATATTAACTATGTAAATTAAATTAAATAGATAAGTGCTAACCACTGATAGATTGCTGTACATTAGAAACTAAATAATTAATACATGACACACAGTTGTGTCCCATCCTATATTTGCCTACACTAGTACGCGTGACACATTATAGCTTCAATATTATAATTATTCGCTAATAAGTAAGAATCATGCGTATAGAAGTTGAGCAACAAATAACGGACACCACGCATCCTGTTAATGACATAGATACACGCTCCATCCCTCCTATATTTATGTACTTGCACTATAGATTAGCCTGAATAGTTAGTTATAGAAATAAAGCACTTAATCTCTGATCACAGTAGGTTTCATGCATATTATAGTTAAGTATTAAAAGGCACACGTATGCATCTTACCTGCATTATAGTACAATAGTGCACATATCACCAGTTAGCCTTACTAGCATAGCTATCAAGATAAAATCAAGTAATTAATCTTTAGAAAGCACCGCACGGTAGAAAATTAAATGATTCATTTGTTAGCCGATAAAAATCATGCTTATAGAAGAGGCAACACATAAATGATAATACACTACACACATCTACAGTTAAAGCTGCTCATAAGCGTGCTTCTGTGCATGGGTATATGTCGGCACTACAACTTAGTCTAATAAATCACGTAAACATTACTGCTTATACCCATGCATATGCATGAGGCTATGCACGAGCCAAGTGCCTTGAAACTGTGTGTGCCATGCACACATGCCTCATAGGAGTGCTTACCATAAAAGTATTAGTGTCACCTACGCTATAACACGTACACGTAGGTAACACCTCCACTCATGCTAGTAGATATATGCACTCTGCTCATACAGATCCCCTTGCATCAAACCTAGGAAACCTTTCACTGAACCTCACCCTAAATCAAGAACCGATGCATCATGCATGACTTGCACTAGGTTTTCTTCGTGGAGTTTAATTGGTTCCTATTCGGAGTTCATCGGATCTTATCGATTCTTCTCGAGCTTTAGTTTATTTTTTCGGTAGTTTTATTAGGTGTATTCTGTTGTATAGACATCATCAAGTTCGAGAGAGTGCTGGATTTCAAGAGGAGCTAGAAAGATTGACACACAAGAAGAGGCGTGAAAGACAGGACCTCAAGACCGATTCTCAAGACTTGATCCAGAAGACAAGCTTTGAAGATTAAGGGCTTGCAGGCAAGTTCTAACCCCTCCTTGATCATATTACACCTATGTTTTGCTTGCGCACCTATATGACTGATTGCTTGCGCACCCATATATATATACAACATTACTTATTTACAGCTGGTTACAGAATAGGAATTCTATAGCCAGACCAGTTTGATTGAGCTAGTTTGTTGACACCTGACCATGGTGAGTAACAGATTTCCCGTCTGTCGCACTGCAACGAAATTCCCAACAGAATCTCCTATATTCTTGCCAACAAATCTCGTGAACAGAAATGTATTTCCCGGTGACGGCATCACAATCCCAACTCCTTTTCATCCTCTCCGTATTCTTCCCCGACGCACCGCGCTGCGCCGCCCCATCCTCGTCACCAACGCGCCGCGCCGTCCCATCATTGCCGCGCCACGCCGCCCTGTCCTCGTCACCGGTACGCCGCGCCGCCCCGCCCCATCATCGCTGCAACGCACCGTGCCGCC
>BCLH01000049.1:74613-120505 GCA_001602315.1 Zoysia pacifica | reverse complement strand
CGGGGCCGCGACAGAGGTGGCACGGGCGCCGCCGAAGCTGGGGCGTGCGGTCGACGGCTCGGTCGAGCGTGCCTGATCCGACCCAGGGTGTAGAATAGGCTATCTATTCTACACCTCGGTCGCTTGAGCAGCCCTAACCACGCATGCCGGCACCCGCTCCTGTGCCCCTTCGTCGCCCTGCTCCAGCGGCGCCCCCGCCACCTCCGCTGCCACCGCCTCCACTGCCACCCTCCACCGCCGCCGCACTAATTTGGCACGCGACGCCCCCGCCTCGATGCTGCTCACCGCCAGTGACTACCACCACAAGGCACCGGCGCCGCCCCCGGTGCCTCACCGCCCCGCTCGCACCATGGCCCCCACCACTGGGCCTACCTTCTCTCGATTTCTATGTTCGACGGCAGAGAGGGTGAGATTTGAGGATATAAATCCATGCAGTTAAGGGATTCTACGGTGACGATGGCAACGGCAGCTATGCCGCAAGCTCGCTGACGATGAGATTTGTTTTGAAAAACAGAAATTACTGAATGAATCTAGAGAAATAACTGAAAAGGGAGTGAAAATTACTGAAAATTTGGAGAAATTACTAAAGAATTCGATGAAATTACTGAACGCAACAAAATTATTGAATCGATCTAAAAAAATTACTGAATGTGCCTTTTTTAGGTAGGTCAACGCGCGTGCAAGCGGGCGAGGAGGCGGGCCGGTCGGTCAACACGCGGGGAGAGACAGGCGCGCGGCGCCATTTTGACCCAGAGTGTAGAATAGTTATTGTACGACACCGACGTGTTGGGTTTTGATGTGGTTCTCAAGACTGCTTGTGACTTTGGGCCTTAGTTTTCCGCTGTTTGCTTTACTTTTAGCTGGTCAACCGAGATTGGATCATAGAGATCTTTACTGCGTTGCTGCTAAAAGTTATGTATCAGATATACTATTTTTAATCTGAAATATGATTTTAATATACATTCCATTGTGTTGCGTATCAAGTACTGATCTAAAGATTGATATGTGTTGCATAGTGCATTTCAAAAATAAAGTGTGACATCTTCTCTTTCGAATACAAAGGGGCCGGTGGCCATGGAGCAGCCACGACAGCCAGCGCTTGATGGTCAAAGGGAGGTGGCCACTGAAGGAAAACAAGAAGATTGTAAGGAGGAGCATCGAATCCAAACAACAGATTTGACTTTGGTGTAAAACCAGTTCTAGGAAGTGAGACATGGACCCTAAGAAACACCCCATCAACAAGCGGCCCCAGCTCGGCCGGCAGCGGTGCGTGGATCTGGCATCCTCGGCCTGGCTGGCCTCTGCTCCTAACCCTACCCCTGGTGTGCACGAGCATCTATTTCCGCATGCGCGCTGTCACGCCTCCGACCATCGTCCGTGCACACCAAGGGCAGAAAATAGACGTCCACCACGTTCTGATTATTTCAACCATCTTCCTGGTTTTGCTGAAAACTAGATGCCTGACATGCTATTTGTCAAGCCATTGGTTGGTAACTCGGTATGAAAATAGAGTTTAGGCTTTTAACAGTTAGATAGAAATGTTATCCGCTGCAAAGCAAAAAACACAAACTTTGACCAGGTTCGTTTGATCCTCCACAGCACCCCGAGGGGGGGGGTCTTTCAATGATTTTCTGACCATGTTCATTTGTAAGATTTTATTTTGTTGGACCATAGCGTAGAGAGCTCCTTAGGCCAAATATTTTTACACATGGGTAACAGGGTTTGAGAGGGCTTGAAATTATTCTAAAAAGCAGCTCAACTATATAATCCAAAGCTAAAAATGAATTTTTGATAATTTAAAATTCTACTACACAGGGCTAAAAAATTGGCCATTAGTAATGATTTATTTGGTTCGCAAATAGAATTTTTTTTTCATGACTAAATGCCTACCACGATGGACATGTTATTAAAGTGACGGATGATGTGACAAAATTCCAATACATCCTGTTTAACAGCCCAAATCTTACCGGGTCAGGCCTATTTGCTACGTCACAGGCCCAATTCTTAGTGGGCCAATGATTGCTTGGCCCATTTTAAGGCCTCCATTGGAATGCCGGATTCTCATAGGAATTTCACAGAAATCAATTCAATTTCACAGAAAAAAACGTAAGAAACAAGCAAAAATCCCGTGTTCCAATGGGAGCCTAAATTTTGTTACAAATTATGGTCTTGTGAATGGCAACGGGAGGCGCTACCGTAGTAGGATCAAGTTGTTAACCTCTAATAGGATTGCCACTACGGAGGCTGAGACAGATCAAGCAGGGTTGGATTCATATCCTCTCCTACAATGTAGATAAAATGTAATAATTTAATAGGGATTGTACAATAATTTTATAAAAAATAGTTTAATTTTACATGAAGAATATAGGATTTAGGAGACTTTTCCGTGTTCCAAACGGTGCTTGAATTAGAACCTACCCCTAGCTGTCTGATTAAACTTGAACGGTTAAAGATACTAGCTGCTTCAAGAATCATTGCTACAGATCCTCAAAAGGAGTACTCTATAGAACAGTGAACAACAATTAACTAATGGGCAGCTGTAGCTTTAGGATTGTTCCTTGTCGCTCATCTACATTGGTCCAGGGTTCGCAAAACCGCGACTTACCGCACGGTTTTCGTGAAAACCGTCCAAACCGCTCTGGTTCGGTTTGGGCGGTTTAGCGGTTTTCGAATTCAAATTTTTTTGAATTTAAAAAATTTGGTGGATTTCATAAAAAAATATGTAAAAAAACTAGATGAAAAATGCAACTTATTGGTTGAATTAGTTTTTAAAGTTTTTTTGATTTTGATGACGAAACAATTCGAGAAAAATTGGATGGAAAATATATAACCAAACCTTATCCTCAACACCACCTCACCCGCCATTCTATCCTCTCCCCTTTCCCTGTCCGCCCGCGACGACCAAGCGTTCGCCTCCCCTCCGCGCCGTCCGCCGCCCGCATGCCACAAACCGCGGCGGAGAAGCGGCTAGCCACGTGGTAAGCACGGCTAGCCGCGCGTGTGTCGAGCGTTCCGCAAGCCAGCCGGTTAGAGCGGTAAGCCGCTCTCCAGACGCGGCTAGCCGCACGGCGGGGGCAGTTAGCCGTCGCCACTGGTAAACCGCGCGATTTTCGCGGTAAGCCGCCCGATTAGCGCGGAAAGCCGTCCGATCTACTGGATTTCCGTGGCAGCGAAGGTGAGATGGTTGTTTTGGTGTTTTTTTTCAAATATTGGTCGATTTGTTAGCAAATTTAGAACATAGTTGGTCATTTTCAGGAATTGTTGGTTGTAAGATGTCAGATCAGTCCGATTCAGTTCGGGAGCAAGGGGACAACGTGTATCTCGGATTTCATTGTAAATATTGCAAGGCCGTGAAGAGAGGGAGTGGTGCCACACGATTCAAACAACATTTGGCACATCGTGGAAGCAGCGTACTTGGGTGTCCTCATGTTCCTACGGACGTGTGAGACTATTTTCGCCGAGAGCTTGATAAAATTGCCGGCGGAGGAAGAACCGAGCTAAAAAGACCCTTAGACAGCAACAGTTGCAGGTGGGGGAAATGTCAATGAGGAGGACGATGAAGAGATGCAGGCTGCCATGAGGTTATCTAGAGAGAAGGAGAAATTCCGATAGCGTCAGCGTTCGTATGGTGGTCAGTTCGAGAGTGACGGTGCTGGTGCTAGTTCATCGCAAGGTGCTTTTGGTTCGTCGCAGAGAGGTGGTGGGTCTGGATTGTTTGGTATGATGAGGAGATTCACATCACAGAGGTCAGGTAATGAACGAATTCAAACTAGAATCGATACCGGTCCATAGACTGCGAAGAGCAAGCAAGCAAAGTCGGCCATTGGACGCGCATGGTCAAAATTTTTTCATACAGAAGCCATCTTTGGTAGAAAAGCCGATAGTCCATACTTTGTTAGTACTATAAAGGAGACACAGAGATGGGGTACGAGACTTTTATTTTATTGTATTACATATTTCGTTATATGTTTTCATATTTATGTCGTGTGTTATGATATTTGCAGGTGAGGGCGTGCCTAGCCCAACTAGAAGGGAAATAGATGGCACGTATTTTGATGCTAACGAGCAAGACATCAAGAAAGAATTCGATAAATTCAAGATGGAGTGGCTGATGTACAGTGTCACGATTATGTGTGACTCTTGGACTGGCCCTACAGGGATGAGCTTGATAAACTTTATGATCTACTGTAATGGTGTCATGTTTTTTCATAACTCATGTGATGTTACTGGGCACAGCCAATCTGCGGATTTCATATTCAAGGTACGAGACATATATTTATTCTATAGCACTATTTGTTTTATTTGCAGTTATGATATTTGAACAATGAAACAGTTTTGTGCACTATTTGTTTTATTTGTACCTATGGTATTGAACAAAGAAACATTCTTGTACAGGAAATGAATAAGGTATGCATTGATGTAGGTGCAGACAATATTGTGTAGTTTATTACAGACAATGGTTCAAATTATAAAAAAGTGTGCAAGCTGCTAATAAACAAGTATCCTCATATTGTCTGGCAACCATGTGTAGCCCATACAATCAACCTGATGCTAAAGGTTATTGGTGAGTTTTCATAGCATAAAGCTATGATACAGTCGGCTCGTAACATTTCTCGTTGGTTGTATAATCATAATCAGTTGCACTCTATGATGACCAATGCTATTGGTGGTGAGTTGATAAAATAGAATGCAACACGTTTTGGCACAAACTACATGTTTCTTGAGAGTATGCTTCATCAGAGAGAAAAATTCATGGCGTGGATGGGTTCTGAGACATTTTTAAATAGTAAATTTGCCAATACTGAGGACGGAAGGCATACTCACTCCTGCCTAGCAAGCATGTCATGGTGGGATTCAATGAAACATGTGGTAGATGCAGTGCAACTTTTGTATGTGTTTCTTCGGTTTGTTGATCAAGACAAGAGCCCTACTTTGAGTGAAGTACTTCTCAGATATCATTTATGTAAAAATGAGTATGAAGCCCTTTATAGGAATGATGAGCGAGAGATGTAGAGGTATATGGACATTATAAATCGTAGGATGATAGACATTTGCAATGATACCTTTGTGAATGCAGGTATTACGTACTTACGAAAAATATTGTTGTATTTTTTGTTTGTACTGCAACAATATCTAACTATTGTTACATGTGCAACTGGATCTTTGAACCCAAGAAGTCACTATTCTTACGGGATAGGTCGAAATATGATGAACGATATTCGAGAGGTATTTACACGCATAGCATCAACCGACTTGTGTGTGCATGCCTTGCAAGAGGCAGAAATTTTTACAAGAAAACAAGGTTCATTTGGCACTGAGTTGGCCAATAGAATGGCAGTGGATAAGAATACTTCTCCTGCAGCTTGGTGGAACATGTTTGGAGGTGACACCTCATCCCTAGCAGCTTACATTACGGATAGTCTCATAGTGTGCATCATCCAGTGATTGTGAGCGCAACTGGAGTACATTTACATTGATCCACACGAAGGTGCGTAACAGATTATCTCATAAGAAATTTTCATAAACTGGTGTATGTTAACTACAACCTTCAGATCCGTATGCGAGATGTTTCATAGACATATAAACCACCAGAAGCCGATCCATTTGATCGTCTCATAGAGCTGTCGTTGTAGATTCTTCAAATCCTATTCGAGAATGGATGGAACATGAGAGATCCAATTCTGACCCTGTTCTTGATGAAGAGGGCACGGAGACTGACATTCCCGTACCCAGCCATCTTGTTACAGATGATGACGCTGGTAGACAGTTGCTGCGCTTGTCTCGTGCTGCAACAATATCTGAATGGGCGGATCAAAATGTGGGTGATACTCACATAGGCAAGAGAAA
This sequence comes from Zoysia pacifica, assembly GCA_001602315.1. Lineage (NCBI taxonomy): Eukaryota > Viridiplantae > Streptophyta > Magnoliopsida > Poales > Poaceae > Zoysia > Zoysia pacifica. Next base: position 114,658 of record BCLH01000049.1, on the reverse strand, counting down.
GGTTCAAAGTGCAGGACCGAAAAATAAGTGGTAAAAAGATGAGGTTAAGAAGCAAAGGGAAAGGTAAGAATGTAGACAGTGACGACTCCACAGATTTTGGAGACGCTAGACGAAGCCCAGACTACCAGGAATCAAATAATAGCAGCTTTCGGACTACATCTGAAGACCTACCAGACACTATGGTTCCTGAGTCACAGGCACGGGTCACAACTCATTGTTTCACAGGTAACAAATTTTTCGCATCATACGATCAATTTTGACTCATTTATTTTACACTTCACTTTTTTTGTCAAGTGAGACAGACTATATCCATGCCACACAGGATGAGGACCATGGTGCCTCACAGTCACCAAGAACATCGATAAGGGGGAGGCAGCATTACTATAGCTCATACTATTCCGCGCCAGACAGTGATTTCTCATACAGCCAAGGTAATGAGTACTACAATTATCCGTACGGTGATCGTAGCACACAACCTCCCACCACATGGTTATACCAATAGCAAAATCCAGAGTTTTATAACATGTTATACTCACAATGGGAGACAACTACTGTTTGGACGGGACAATCTTGGAATGAATTCAAAACAGAGTTGTTAGTTACTAGACGAATTCAACTCCTCTCAAGTGAAGAGTGCGACAATGCATATTTTAATTGGAGTACAATTCACAAGTAAAATGTGCTTCGAAAATTATGCATAGACTTTGGATTTGCTGTGAATGAACAACATGTATATATGGATTTATTTGTGTATGAAGTGTATTGTGAATGTTGATATTAAAAGAAATTAGAATAGGTCATGCCTAATTTTCCAGCACTTTTTAATATAATTTCTTAATTTTCACTAATTTCGCGGTTTTCAGATAAATCAAACGGTTTACCGCAAAAATCTCGCGGTTTTCAGCAAAAACTGCTCGGTTTTCGCTGTTAGCGGTTTTCAGGACAACCGAGCGGTTTACCGCTGAAACCGCGCGGTTTACCGCTTTCAAACCGTCTAAACCGTTTCAAAATTTGAAAATTGAATTTTGAACGAAAAACCGAACGGTTTTAACGGTTTTCGCGGTTTTTATCAAACCGCTCCGAAGCGGTTTTTGCGGTTGAAACTATAAGTTGAACCCTGCATTGGTCATGGGATGGTTTGTTGGCAGAGATGGGGGGAGCGGGAGCGGGATGAGAAGCATGGTTTATAAAACCGATCAATATCGAATTGATTTTCATGATTTTCAGTGAAATCATTCGGTGAATCAATATGTTATGCATTCTTTGGCTAACCACCTTTTTAATAAAAATTGAAAATTTTGAAAACAAATGAAAATTCAAAAAATTAGAAAACTAGTCCGTAAACCAATAAAACCGATAGAAAATTGAAAAACTGTTCAATTTCACTTTTTTTTATAACTAAAAAATCACTCGGTAAACCGTAAAATCGAGCAGTGCACTGTAACATTTAATCTAAATTTATTAAATTTTAAATTTTGGACCTTGAAATAATTTTAAAGTGGTTTTCACGGTTTTTAGTCAAATTGTTAAGGTCCGATATTTTCGACTCCAACGACAACTTCACATTGTCGAGAAACATGAGGTGCGGCATTTTTGTCCTCATTTTTCTTTTGAAAATTTGTATGCAGGACATATAGTTTAAAAAATTTTGTCTATAGAACATCGCCCGCGTACTGTAGACAAAAAATAATATATTACAGATAAAGATTTTTAAACTCGATTTTCTGGGGACAAATCTTCCTTTTCTTTTTTTTTTTTAGAAAATTGTGTTCGTCCAGGCGTTCCCTACCGGCAGCGAAATATTACACGGCCCACACGGCCACACAACGACCAAGCGACCAAGACTCGGATGTTCTACAAGTCAACGCCCATACTCCCTTGGCGGTGATCGAGCGCCGCGGCGCCCGCGTACCCAGATCCAGAGCAGTCTGCCGTCCCTCAACTCGGCGAGATGGACATCGTGGTGGGCGCTGCGCTGTCAGGCATCGTGGAAGCGCTGCAGGGGAAGCTCGGCGAGCTGCTACTGCAGCAGTACGAGCTGCTCTCCGGCGTCCGCGACGACGTCGTTTTCCTCCGGTCCGAGCTCTCCGCCATGCGCGCCGCTATCCGCTACTGCGATTCCCTCGACCACCCCGACGCCCAGACAGCGGTCTGGATCAGCCGAGTCCGCGAGCTTGCCTACGACATCGAGGACTGGGTTGACCTCTTCGGCATCCGCGTCGACGGCGGCGGCGCCGCCGGATCCCCTGCTGGCGCCACCTCCAAGGTCTTCGGATGGCTACGTCGCGGCACGAAGAAGCTCGCGATGGTGCCCGACCGCCACGTCTTTGCCAACGAGCTCAAGGACCTCAAGGAGCGCGTCATCGAGCTGAGCGGCCTGCGCAGCCGATACAGCTGCGCGCTACCCCACGCGGCCGCGCCCCGACCCGTTGACCCACGCCTGGCCACGCTCTACGTCGACCCAGGCAGCCTCGTCGGCCTGGACGGGCCGGTTGAGGAGGTGTCCAGGATTGTGTTGGACGCCGGCGGCAATGCCGGGCTTAAGGTTGTGTGCATCGTCGGGATGGCTGGCGCTGGGAAGACGACGCTTGCTCACGCGGTGTACAAACGTCTCGAAGAGCAGAAGAGCTTCCAGTGCTATGCTTTCATCTCCGTGGGGCAGAAGCCAGAAAGTATCAGCAAGGTTCTCGCGTACATGCTTTGGAAACTAGGAGGCAGCCACCGCGGAATCGAGGACATCAGCCAGCTTATCGTGCAGCTCAGAGCATTACTCGCGAATAAGAGGTGAGCCTAGTTTAACTTAATGACATTGGCAACTTTCGAGGTACAGATTACTTAGTAATCGCATTCAGATTTGGTCCTAATCCTCTGCATCCATTTTGATTTTGCAAAACAGATACCTCATTGTGGTTGATGATTTGTGGAGAAGCAGGGAACATTGGTCAATCATAAGTTGTTGCTGTCAAGACAACAGTCTTGGCAGTAGAATAATCATCACAACAAGGAATGCGGCGTTGGCAACAGAATGTTCTTCAGGTTCAGACAAGAGCATTTACAAGATTGGCTTCCTTAGCAATGCTGACTCTGAAAATTTGTTTACGAAGAAAGCTTTAGGCAATGGGAATGATTGTCCTCAGCATCTGAAGGATGTTTTTGCCCAAACTTTGAGCAAATGCGGTGGCCTGCCACTTGCTATAGTAACCAGAGCAGCCATGTTAGCACACAAACAATCAAGAGATGATTGGGAAAGGCTTGGATTGAGCTCACTGGCTAGTTTACATCCAGATGGGGTTAAGCAGATACTCAATCTTGATTACAACGATCTACAACCACATCTCAGGACATGTCTGTTGTATCTAAGCATATTTTCTGATAATAGTAAGATTGAGACAGAGCGGCTAGTGAGACGATGGATTGCTGAAGGAGTCATCTCCACAGCTTGTGATGCAAGAAGCTACCTGAGTGAGCTCGTCAATAGAAACCTGGTACAGCCATTGCATATGAACCATGAACATGTCCCGAGGTATTGCAAAGTTCATCCAGTGATGCATGACTTCATCGTTTGCAAGTCCAAGGAAGAGAACTTCGCCACTCTAGTGGATGCTCAGCAGCAATATATCCCAAACAACAACAGCAACATCCGTCGGCTATCTTTGAACAGTGGTAAGCAAGACCCACCTGCACTGCGAAATGAGCTTATGGATTTATCCCACGCCCGTTCAATTACAGTCTTTGGTAATACCAGTGCCATGCCTCTCCTGACTGATCTCAAAGTGGTGCGTGTGCTGGACCTGGAAGGCTGCAAGGGTCCAGTATGCCTCGATGGTTTATGCAAGCTGCTGCTGCTAAGGTACCTGAGCCTTAGAGGCACAGCTATAACTGCTCTCCCGGCAACAATTGGGGAGCTTAAGTGGCTGCAGACACTGGACGTAGAATCCACGAATGTGAAGGATCTTCCTTCCAGCATTCTCAAGCTTGAGAAGCTAACGAATTTGCTTGCTGGGAGAACCAAATTACCTATTAAGATCTCTGACATGAAGTCGTTACAGACACTGTCGTGCTCTGCAAACGCCATGGAACAGATCCGAGAGCTCGCCAATGTCACGGGACTGGAATTGTTTTGTGATAATACTGAAACACCAGGAGATGAGGAGCGAGTCACTTTCCTAGGTGATGGGTTCCAGGGAGTCAAGCAGCTGTGCATCAGGGGCAGCTCGGCATCCGTGGCCTTTGAGTCAGGTGCACTGCCAGGCGTTCAAGTGCTTGAACTGAGATTCGAGAAAGGCCTTGCTGATAAATCAAGTAGCATATCCGGGGTCGAGCATTTGTCAAGCCTGAAGCATCTTTATGTGGAGTTTTTCAAGGGAGATGAAGGTGCCATGGCGACGGTCGATGCAATGAGAGAGGCTGCTGAGGCTCCAAATCATCCAGACGTCACTGTCATGGTGAATGGGGAAAAGATAGAACAGTAAGCTGTGTTTAGTTGTGCTATCAAGCCAGAGGGTATGCATTGCAACAAATCTCATTTGTAATCATGAAGCATTACTGCTTTCATGGTTTATTCAACTGTTCTGTTGAGTTTTGTGTTATTTTGTTACATTTTCAGTTTTCCTTCGTCATTATTTATCAAATGAATGAATAAAGTTGATTTCAGTTGCACACATTTGATGTCTTTATAATCATTTATTAGCAGTACAAATTGTTCTTACGTTACATATAACAGCTGTGTGTTTCCTACATTTTTGTACCGTTACTTTAGCAAAGTATGATGTTTTCTGCTACAATTCTTTGCTTTCAAGTGTGTTTATGTTCCTGAGCTTGTTCTGTAACTATTGTAACAAACACTCCATATGTAAGTGGCTTTCTGACATGCAACAAATCAGTATAAAAATGAACGAACAGCAGTCGAACCAATCCTTTTGGATCTTTGGTTTTTATGTGGACTTTTGTAGCACTCTTTCGAATGTTAACTTTTGTATCGAGAAACGTACTATGCTATAATTTTTTGAAGGAAAACATGTGAAAGTTGCACAAACGTCTAGCAATCCGAAATGTAAGTCGCTGAGACTTTCGATACACCTTAGATCTGTGATAGTTGTCGCAAGATGTATACACAAACATCCCTTCCACTTCTTTTTTTCCTATAGAACAATAGGAAATTAAAGGATACCACTGAATGTATGTTTACATCAGCCAAAAGGAAGAAAAATATATTGTAAACAATGCTAGAGAGTTAGACATTGATCGCTGTGAACTATCCAGCTCAGAATGTAGTCAGATGCACAAAAAGAAAAATATGTAATAAACAATGCAATGTCTCGATTGAAATTACTGTTTTAAGCCGAAGACGTGAAAGAGACAAGATGAAATATTACCGTTTGGAACTATCAAATCAGAATTTTCTCATTTTGGAGTCTTCAAATAGATTGCGGCAATTATCTATGAAAAGATATTGATTTGCAATCCATGCATTGGAATCAATTGGGATACGCTTCAACAGACTGTCCAAAGAAAAATTACCATTTAGGGTGCGTTTAGTACAGTTCCAAATTTATTAAGAAACATAAACATTTCGGTATTTCTCGATAAATGATTCTCGACTTGAATCAGAATTAATTTATGAAATCGTTTGGCTCATATGTTGAAATATTTCAGATTCAATTAAAATGAGAAATGAATCAGAATCACTTGAAACACTATTTTACATGTGTCTCACTTCTAGTGTAAAATAGAGAAACGTTTTATGTGATTCTGATACGAATCACTTGTGAAAAGTATCATTTGGTTGAGATTTAAGTGATTCATATTAGAATTTAAAACGTTTCTACCATTCAAACGCACCCTTGGTGCGTAAATTAAAACTCTTTTCAAATATTTACCAATTCTGAAGTGCTGAATTTTATGTGTGCACTACAACTAGCATTTGTTTCTCGAAGTGTACGTACCGCTGGATTCAACGAAGTCCATTCCACACCACACCGCCAGTCTGCCACTGTAAATTAAGAAATAGACACTCAGTGTTTGTTCTTATCAGAAAAAGATAATGGACGAATTATACAAAGATTGTTTCATCATTTTTATCTTCTTGCCACCATAAAAGGGAACGATCAGTCGTTTTTTGATATATGATATGGACGGACCTCTTGCTCCTTTTGCCGTTATCAGAGGACTCGCGGTGTCTTAGTGTCTAATCAGAAAGAGGCCTGCCATGATAAAGATATATTCATAAAAAAAAAGGCGCTACCAATCTTCCAAATCGTTTGTGAATATATTTATGAAAACCAATTTTCCTTGGCTGATTAACAACCATTTTGAGATTGAAACCCGTACCGCCAGCGTAGCGCGGATGTGGGATCGTAGTCCGGGGCCCAGGACACGTCGAAGCTTCGAGGATCTCCGGTGGCCCGACGGAGCCGTCGGGCGCGAATCGTCCAGCGTGTTTCGACGAGGAAAAGAAGGCACGCGCCCATATGCACTGCCAGCCGGCGGGGCACAGAATGGTGGCCGACGAGTGCTGTGGCGCCACCGGGCATGTTATCGAGCGCATGCACAAGCATGAGATGAGCCGTCACCTCGCGCGCATGTGGCGGCGAGTCAGGCGAACATGCCGCGCTTCCCCGGACCTCAATCAAGCAGCGCCTCACACACACGCACGCATATGCGCGCAGCGCAGCAACAAACTAAGCCTAGCTAGCTAGCGACGCTGGCCAACGTGCTCCCGCGATAATATCTGATGCGTACTCTAATAATCTCTTTTATCATTAGATTATATATTAGCAGGCATGCATTATATTGATGCGTATGCACGCCAGTGGTCGCACACCCACTACGCAGGCACATGCCATCTGATTCTGCTCCATATAAGCAGCAGCCAGCAATCGCCAGTTGATCTCACTGCACGCTGCGTGACCTTCTTGCGTCCCCCTGTTCCACGACAGCTCGATCGATCGCGCTCCTCATCTTGTCCGGCCGACCGATCGCGTTGCTGTGAACTGTGATCTAGCTCATCCCGTCATGGCAGCTCACAGTTGCTGCGCCGACGATGTCGACGCGGCCATAACCGCTGCGCGGGCGAGGAAGTGCGTGAAGCTCATGAGGAGAAGAAAGCTGCTGAGGCCGCAGCAGCTGGCCGGCGGCAAGCGAGCGCCGTCAGCGCAGTCGAGGAAGAAACGCGTGCTGGCGATCCGGAGGAAGGTGGAGTCGCTGAGGAGGCTCGTCGCGCCAGCGGTCTGCGGAGGCGGCGACGGGCCTGGCGGCGAGCGGCTGGACGAGCTGCTCCTGCACGCGGCGGGCTACATCATGCGGCTCCAGATGCAGGTCCGGGTGATGCAGGTCATGGTTCACGCGCTCAACAATACGGAGGATTGATTATTATTGGCTCTAAGGGTCATATGAATTCTTTCTATTTTCTTGTGCTACCTTGCTTTTTAAGTTGAATGGAGTGCTGTCCTTTGTTCGTATATAGTTAGTCATGCACAAATTCATAGTGTAGATCCATTCATCCATATTGTTGTAGGAGGACATCTCCCAAGAGTAGTTGTATATGAGGAGATGGGGTATGGGGATACTTTTGCCTGTATGACTGTTGGTTGGTTGATGATTTGTTGAGCAGATTTACAGTGTTTTGTCCAAATTTCTGCTCTTTTAATTTTGCCTTTGTCGGATTATCTTAACCTGTATTTGTTTCCTGCACTTCGTATATGAATATAAAACTTTAGGTTTGTTGTTGAAAATTTCAGTTCTAAACTGCGTCTTGCGTCCTATGCTATAGATTACATCACTCATAGCTAGAGATATAAACGGGTACCTAATAGGTATTTGTGGATCAAGCTTTTAATTCATTTTAGAATTACATTTATTCTATTAATAATACAAGGTGCAGGGGAGTTAATTTACTTTAAAAAGTTTTGAACCGACCCACTGACCTCATAGACATAAAACTAGCATCCCTATTGATAACCAAGCTTGCTCATAACCACATTCGGTCTACGCGCCTTTGCGGTTATGGATGAGTTTGATTAGAGTATAGCTAGCCAAGTGGGGGTGTTCAAATGGGACGCTATTTTGGCTTGGCTCGAGCACGACATGACATAGCGGTTAGGTAGGCTGGCTGGCTGGAGGTACAACACTGGCTGTGTCTGGGCATGTAACCTATCGAGTACTATCGACCTGGCCTGGCACTGCCTGATAGGTCTAGTAGTTTCAATTTGAAGTTAAATTTGATGTAATTTAACCCATTTATGTTTAAAACTTAAGATATAAAACTAAATTTTAATAATTTTTTACCAAATTTTGAAAATAAAGAAGATTTTTTTCTCTTCCATCTTCTAGGCAAGCCTGACCTCACGACCCGCTTAAAATTAGCTGGGCCATGCTTGGGCCTTAGCTGGCAGTCTATAAGACAGCACACCACGACCTGATTATTTAATAGGCTTAGCTCCAAGAAGGCACGAGCCCGTCAGGCTAGGCTCGTCCAGCACGGCCCGTTGGCAACCTATAGGTTGGAGGGAAGATCTTTATGTTGTCATTTAATTTCCTTTGTTGTTTGGTTAACGAGTAGATGAACATATAGTTATTATGCAAAAATATGTATCAATACCTACATCTTAATATAACTCATTTCTCTAAATTTTTTTCTTCATTCAATGTTAAGAAATATGAATGGGATGATTCCATTCTATCTAGGGTTGTTGAGCCATGACACACGGGTCTTTATAGTCCGTTTTGATCTTTTTAAAATTACATTAATTTATTTCAAATTCGATCTAATCCTTGACTAGAATGAGTTAAAATTGACATTACCATCTTTGATTTTATTTTGTTCTTTAACCAAACACACACCCTTCTGTGTTCCAAAGTCATGATCAACAGTGTATTGTAACAGCCAGCTAATCAGCGTTGGGCCGGTTTCGTTTCTCCCGTGGCCGAACCGGACTCTTTTCCTCCTGTCAATCCTGTCTGTTCTTTCCCCTCCGATCCAACGGCTTCACTTCTCTCCCACCTACCCCGCCAGCCCCTTGGAACCCTAGCCGCCGCAGACGTGCTCCCAAGGCTGAGCGCCCCTGGCTTCAGCTAGCTGCCAGCTCCCACCAGCTAGCCGCCACCCCACCTCCAGTCGAGCCCTGGCCTCCCCAACCTCGTGCCACCACCTCTGCTCTACAGCGCGCCTTGGACCAAGGAGCTCCAACGCCACCCCTGTCCAGCCGTCGTGCGTGCCCTCTGCCTGCAAGTGCGCCCGGCCTGCTTGCCCTTCGCAGTGCACCGTCGCGCCACCACTCGCCCCCGGTATCGCACCATCCACCCTAGCACCGGCAGCCCCTGCGTCGCACCCTGCCCACCGCAGCATCGCGCCTCCTCGAGCCTCGCCCCGTGCCTTGGTCACCACGCTGCCCTCCAGCTAGCCCGCGTCGTGCACACCTGGCTGCCGTGCCGCGCCCGCTCTGTCTCCTGCGCGCCGTGCCGTCTCGGCCTTCGTTGTCTGGGCTGCCTCGCCCATCCGCGCCATCTCGTGTCAGCGCTCCGTCGAGCCCACGCGGGAGCTCGTCTTCCTCGTCGCCAGGAGCCACCTCATCCTCGACATGCGTCTCCGTTCTTGTCCCTGCAAGGCCTAGTCCGTCCGTCCTCGTCACGTGTCCCTGCGCCATGCCTCCTATGCAGCTCCGTGTGGCGTCGTCGTCGATTTCGAGCCGCCCCGACGCGCCCTGCCCCGTCGTCGCGCCATCCTCTTCTGTGCTCGCAGCGGCGACCTCCTCTCGGCTTCGTCCTCGGTCCGTCTTCGACCCTCATCGAGCCCCGGTCGTCGTTCTCTGCACCGCTCATCTCTGGCCGCGCCTCGTCGCCTTCGCGCGGAGCCACGCCGCGCGCGGCGTCCCTGCTCGTCGTCTGTCCCCATCTCGTAGGAGCCGCGCTGCCCCATCGTCGACCGACTTCGTCGACCTCGCTCTGGTCCTCATCCCTGACCTCGCCGTCCTTGCCTTCGGGTCGCCCAACCTCGTCCTGCTCGTCGACCCTGTGCACCGTTCTCGTCGTGTTGTACATCTTTGCTTCGGGCCACTCTGGCGCCGCCCGGTATCCTCGCCGTGCTGCTACCTCGTCGTCGTCCCTGTTCGAGCCAGCTCGTCCTCATCTCGGATCGCCCGGCCTCGTTGATCGTTTGGTGAGAATCCTTGTTCTTGTGGCTGCTTTTCTGTGCTGAGCATCGATGCCTTGACCGTCGCGTCTGTGCGGGGTGAAGATGTCGTGGAGGGGAGCCTTCCAGTTCATCAAACCAACAGTCTCCCTGTCTGTGTGTTGTCGACCCTGATCCGTTCCGCGACTTGTTGCGTCATTTTCATTCTCGTTTGATCTGCGCCGACTCCGTTTCTCAGTGAGAACCTGTTTACTCCTTGTATGCTCATTCTCAGGTTTGTTGTTGTTCCGTTGTGTGTTGACTGCTCCATGTTGCCGTGCTTATTGAGGCAGTTGGTGATCATTTCAGTGATGTCGGAGCTTCGGAGCAGTAGGGGGTAAGCACTTAGGTTGTGGCTGGAACACCTTGCGGGGTGTTGGTGCCCACCTCGAAGCTGGTCTTCCCTAGTTGCCTTGCCGTTTCTGGTGAGCTTCCCTTGTTCTTGTCATTTCCTAATTGGTTAAGCTTTTAACTCTATCTGTGCCAGGAGGATCAAATCGTTGGAGCGTGAACACGTCTTGGTTGCCAAGCCGCTGCACAGCCCGAAGGCTGTCGTCGGAGGCAGGTGGTGAAATCGTCGAGGTGGAGCTGCCATCGTCGTCGTTGTCACACCACTGTTGTTTCCTTGGTGAGACTGTGTTCCATCTTCATTTTCCGTGTCCTGTTGGCCTGCTGTGTTGGGAATAAAGTCAGGTTGGTGTTTGTTCTTAGATCAGTGGATCACCGCCGATCTTCGTGTCCAGCGCCCAAGATCTGAATAACACCGTCTTCACCTCGGCTTGTGTTTTCGCAGCTTCTCTTTGGCCTTGCTCAAGTCGGTGAGCGTCTCTGTTTCTCTATTCAGTTTCTCGTTTCATTTCAATCTGTAAGTGCTGACTTCTCTATCTCCTTCATTGGTCGGTTTTGCTTTGAGCCACCACTTCAAGTGCAGGTTCAACCGGTTGCGCTGTCGTTCTTGGGATCAACTCACCGATCGTTTCGTCGGAGAGTTTCCCATGCCCTCGATGTTGTCGGCTCTTCGTTGAACCAAGTTGTGGTGAGCTCAGTTCTCTTGTCTCTGCACTTTTTCGGTCATTTAGCTAAGTTCGCAACTCGTGGCTCCGAGTTGGTACTGAAGTCTAAGTTTTCCATTGTGTGCAGGGATCGTTCCAGCTCTAGGCCAAGGTCAGCGGAGTCGGCTGTGCCGAACCCAAGTTTGGGGTTGTTCAGTCATGTCGAGTTCCAGCACCGCTTTTGCCTTGGGTCATCATCCCTGTGGTATTGCTTCAACCTTGGCTCAAGTTTTGATGAGCACTTCTATCCTTTTGTTTCCTTTTCTGTTGGTTACCGTGTGCCCAGTTCGTTCTCTAGTCGTGCAGCCGATGACCATTCCGTGGGTCACGTGGCAGGCACCGTATCCAAGCCTTTGGACATGTGTCCACGGTCCGACTGTGACCCAACTTGTGGTCACGTGGCTGTGACTGCGTCCGTGCCTTAGTTCTTTCCTTGTTCTGGTCAACATGTGACCAGATCCTTAGACGCGTGCTGTCTACAGTGTTTGGACCCTGATTCTCATGTGTTCAGCCCAGTCCATGTCTTTTCCCCGGGAAACGATCGTGAGATCGTGTCCTGGAGTCCGTTCTTATTTGATCTGTGTATTCGTTCGTAGAGTCATTTCTAGTAGTTGTTTTGTCGTCTTTTTCAATCTCTCACCCGTTTTTTGTGCCGTTTGTTTAGCTGGAGTTGTTGCTGAGTTCTTGAAGACTGTTCTGCACGAGGACCTAGATCTCAGATGGGATCTCAACTCATAAGGCAAGCCGTGCTCCTTGACCAATTTTGATCCTAGTTTTAAAACTGCATGTTTTGTTTGAAACCATAATTTGCATAACAACTGTTTTAAAATATGCTAGCAACATTCCCAAGTCGTGCCTATTTATCGTTCCACATATTATGAGCCCTAGAGCTGCTTTAGTACTAGTATTTTACTTTTATGCTTAGTCATGCTTAGTTGCATTCTTATTTTATCCTTGTCACACTTATCTCACCATAAAATGAATTTGTGTAAAACATTTACGAACTGTACTTCAAATGTGTGTGTTTTGCAAATAACTCTATACAAACTATTTAGTTGGGGCAGGCAGGAGTATGAAATGCTGGGGACTCTTGAGAAGTCTCTGTGAGCGTACCTGTTGCGGGTACATGAGAGATTTCGAGCTTGGATCTTCTGAGAGGTTTGTTGGTTGTTGGTAGAGGATGGAGAGTGTCTGCCCCGACATATGAGGACCTGGTCGTCCTATCACATGTCTCCAGTGCTTTACCATGCACACCACGTTACCCTGTATGGGCAGAGGCTTGATCTTGAAGCTTGCTTAGACTGATAGTTTACCCGTGGGTTAGCAGTGATGTGTTAGTGTGGTGTAGAGCTATGATTCCCCACATCAGATCGAGATACACCCACCTGATCAGTGATAGGCTCCTCACAGCTCCACCTGATTCTGGAGGACGGGTAACGCCAGTTAAAGCTTGTGGAGGAGTCTTGTGTGGTCACTATATCGGGGGCTGCGACCGCGGTACTTGCTATGGTGCCACTTCTCGTAGGTCTAGGTGCATATACTTTGCAGAGTTAAAGTCAATGCGCATTGTCACGTCCCGTGTAGGGACATCGCCTGAGAGCTTTCACGGTGATTAATGTTGTTTTCTTCCCTCTACATTCTATTTTCAAATGTTTTGGACTCCGGCCTTTGAGCTGTGGCCGGGTGTGGAGATTACACCGGCATTTAAGATGATCCTTTGTTCGGGATAACAGAGATTCCTGCGGGGCAAGATAATAAAATTGAACTGTTTTAAAATAAAACTTTTTGCATCTTAAAAGTAAAATGTTTTAAACTTGCATTTAGCACTTGAGCTAGCTTTCATCCTTGAAACTACCCTTGCATGCATACATTGTTGATAGGTAGTGCGCGGTTTGCTGAGTATTCATGTACTCACGGCTTTTCACGCTGTTCTTTTTCAGAGGCCAACTAGAAGTTTGTTCTCGTCTGCTTTCCGGCTGTGGTTTGAGGTTCGCTCCTGCACTCGAGTTGCCTGTGGAGGAAGAGGTTCGTCTTGGTGCTTGCTTCGCTTGTTGTTCCCGCTGCTGTTTCAGTTCCTGAAATCTCGATAGCCTCATTCCATCTTGACATGTTCAGTAAGTTTTATGGATGATCCCGTTGAATTAATTTATGTTATCTTTGTTTACTCATTCTGTTATGGTTTTTTGATTGTTCACTTGTGATAAATGTGCTTGCCAAACTCTTGGGATTGGCACAAGCACGTAAGTTCGGGTCTCATCAAAAGGTGAGAAAACTCGATCATTACATGTATCATGGTTAGCGTCGCCGCGTTAACCTACCCTTAGTGGAACACACAGAAAAGGCCAACTCGACAAGAGCCTCGGCTTCAACTTCACACACTTGGTACTCCTTAGTAGTCTACAAACAGTCATGGGCCCGGCAGGCACAGATGGTCCTATCGCAGTGTTGATGGGCCTTGTATTACATCATCTTACTTACTCTTGACACCCAAAAATTAGAGCTCACCGAAGTGTACGGTACAATGCTAGAATATCTAGCAAGCCGTCTCTGTTTGACAACCGAAGTGTCCGTGTGGCGTCGAATTGACCGACAAGCCTTATTTGTTGACCACCAGATTGTCCGACGTGACGCTGTATTTTTCAGCAAGGCGTCTCTATTTGGCGACTGGAGTATCCGGCATTCTACCAGAGTGTCCGACAAGCCCTCTTTGGATCTCGGTTTTTGCACATCAGACCATCCGGCACAATACCGGTCCGACAAGCCCTCTCTGGAACTGTGAATTTACAGGACAGACTATTCGGCACATCGCCAGAGTCTCCGGTCACCAGAGCATCCGGCACATTGCCGGACACTCCGGTGGAGTTGATTTGAAAAGTTTTTTTAGCAGATCAGAGCTAATTTGTTTCCTAATTTGGGGGATTCGTTGCTCCACGGGATAAAACTATCTCACCTCTATAAAAAAAGGCCTATGGTCAGTTGAGGAGTTACCCAATCGTCTCTACCAATTGCACCTTACTTTTTACCTCTCCAAACTCTAATCCCCTCTCTCAAACCCTAATTTATATCCTCCTCTCGTCCCTACAACATGGGAAGGTGATCCGGTTGGCCTACTGAGCCCGTCTTAAGAAGATCTTGCTCCGATGAGGTCCCTCCAGAGCTCGATTTTCTAGGTGTCACAGTGACCGTGAACAAGGCAACGTCGACATTCTGCACAAGGACGTGCATGTGATGCGTTGATCCGGATCTTTTCGACGTCAACACACTTTTTGGTCATTCCATTGGGGATGACAGGTTCTGGTTGCGCAAACCGAATCATCATTTCATCATGTCTTCCGAGATCTCACTGTCGAACATCGTCATGCCGTCTTTGGTGGAGTTGCCTGAGGAGGCTCGCAAGGTGTTCGTAAAGCGTCGAAAGGCCTCCGAGGAGGCACGCAAGGCGTGGGAAGATCAGGAGCTTCGGGAGTACTTGGTGTGCTTCAAGAAGGATCGTCAAGAGATGATATCTCAAGTCAAAGAAGTCGTTCTTCCTCCCATCGCCAATGATGCAGCCATGGGTGCTGCCAACGTGAGAACATCTCCGCACCCTGTTACTTTTGAAGATCTTTTGTGCTATTTTACTGATATGAAAAAGATCTTAGCTAATGATATGCAACAAATAATTCAAGATAACTTGTCAAAATCATTGAAGAACATTGGTGTTGCATCATCTACTATTCATGTCGTGCATGTAGGACCATCTAGTACCACATTGGCTCATCATACATCTAGTTTAAAGCAACCATTGTACGATATGCCATTGAATTCTTTTAGTGGACAAACAAGCTTTCAACCTCATGTGCAAACCATACCCCACATATTTTGATTCGATCCCGTGCCCTAGCGGATGGCGTGTTCCCGACTTTGTCAAATTCAATGGTGAGGATGGCAAAACCACTTGGGAACACATTAGTCAATACATTGCTCAATTGGGGGGAGTGAGTTCTAGTGACGCCTTAAAAGTGCGGTTGTTTTCTTTGTCGCTAACCAGGACCACTTTTTTGTGGTTTTCATCATTATCCCCAGGTTCTATTTACATATGGGAGTCATTAAAACGTAAATTTCATGACCATTTTTATTCGGAGAACAATGAGTTGAAGTTGTCACATTTAACATCGGTTAGGCAAGGAAGAGATGAACCCGTTATCGATTTTGTTTGGAGGTTTAGAGATGTCAAGAACCGATGTTTTAATTTGACGATTTCTAAAAAGGATCTAACGGACTTAGTTTTTAATGGGTTATGATCTCATCTTAAGGAAAAGTTGGAGGGACACGATTTTTCTCATCCTTGTCCAGCTCAAATAAAAAGCTTTGCAAGAAAGCCGAAGCAAAGAAGTTAGGCACGATCATAAGACTCGCCATAACGTGCATGTCGTTGAATATGATTCAGAGAGTTTCGATGATGACTCCTACGACGTGTTGGCTGTCGAGTTTGTTTGGCCATCTAAAGCCAAATCATTTGCTTTCGATTCGCTCAAACCGGTTCATAAGAATCAGAAAGATGATGTGAAATATACCTTTGATGTGGCTAAATGCAACAAAATATTTGATGAATTACACAAAGGAGGGTATATCAAGATTACATACACTTTGCCTCCGGCGGATGAAATAAAACAAGGATGTATTGTAAATGGCATAATTCTTATTCACACGCCACTAATGATTGTAATATTTTCTGTCGAAAGGTCCAATCGACCATTAATGAAGGACGATTGAGTCTTAAAAAGATACAAATTTATAGGCATCTTTTCCCCGTCAACACTCTAGAGCTCAATCTCAAGTGTTGGTTCGACCTCATCAAGCCGATACAATAAAAGGGAAGAACGTGGTCATAGGGAAGAAAGGTCAGCTGCTTCAAGTGATAAGGATACTCATAGGAAGGTGGTGCTAGAAAAATCTTCCAATGGTCAAGAGTCTATCAAAGTCACTATCAAAGGCTCGAAACTCGGTGAGCAAGTTCCACAGTCTAAAATGATCAAACCCAAAAATCCTCAGGTGCGCAAGTGGATAGTGAACTTAGGCAAGGCCGTGGACAAGAAGATAGGGCCTAAAAGCGCCTTTGATCGTCTTATGGCCAAGTACAAGAGTTGTGCTAGCTGGAGATCTGCTTCAGTCTTTAGTTAATGAAGCCTTTCACAAAAGTCTCTTTTCATTGCCTTTAACCAGTTCATATGGGCAGGATTACCCCATAGTTCAGTATGCGGACGATACTCTTTTGATCATGCTAGCCGTAGCTCACTAGTTGTACTTCCTAAAATGCCTACTTGGAACATTTGCTACCTCGACAGGTCTGAAAGTAAACTTCAATAAATCATCATTGGTTCCTATAAATGTTCCATCTGAGAAAGTTGCTGTTCTTTCAAGCACTTTGGGATGTCAGATTTCCTCATTCCCTTTCACATACTTGGGACTGCCTCTTGGAACCACTAAGCTGGTCATAGATGATTTCCTGCCTATTCTCAATAGGATCGAGAGACGGCTGATGGGTATTTCTCCTTTTGTATCTTATGCAGGCAGGCTCATCCTTACTTATTCAGTTCTATCATCTCTACCGACATATTATATGTGTTCTCAAAATTCTGTCTACAGTAATTGAACAAATTGATAAATATCGATGCCACTGCTTATGGTGAGGATCATACCTGCAGAAGAGGGGGGGTTGCTTGGCTGCTTGGGACAAAGTGGTTAAACCAGAGGATCAAGGTGGTTCAGTATCATCAATATTGCAGTTCAAAATAAGGCTCTGCTTCTCAAGCACTTGGACAAGTTCTTCAATAAGACAGATATCCCATGGGTTAATCTTGTTTCGAGTGAACATTATGTGGCCCCACTGGCACCCCATGCTCAAGGTCGTAGAGGGTCTATCTGGTGGAGAACTTTATGCAGATTATTTGAGGACTTTATAGGTTGTGCGCATGCAGTAGTGGGTCGGAGAGATACTACTATGTTGTGGAAGAATGTCTGGAATTTTGGAGCATTGCAGTATCTTTATTCTCATCTCTTTTCTCATATGCTTGAGCCAAATATATCTGTTGCCAGATTCTTGAGCCTTTGGCCAGACTATCATAAGCTCTTTCATCTTCCGCTCTCGGTTGTGGCTTCGCACCAGCTGGCTGAACTAGTAGAGGGAATCAGGACGTTGATCAGACTGACACCTGGGTGTATATTTGGGGTTCAGGTATTTTCTCCATCATACCAGTGGCTTTCCCATGGTTGTGGTCCTCTTGCTGCCAAGGGAAACACAGTTTTCTTCTGGTTGTTAAATGGATAGCCTGAATACAAGAAACTTACAGTATCGCAAACACTTTGATACTCTCTCTGTATCTTGTGTCCTATGTTTCTCAAATGTAGAAGAAACAAGCAAGCATCTGTTCTTTGGCTGTCAATTCTCGCAATTATGTTGGCCATCATTGCATATTGTCTGCGATTTATCTCTCCCAGTGGTGGATATGATTCAGGAGTAGCGGCAGCACTTCTTTCATTCTTGCTACATGGAGGTTATTATGATTGTAGCTTGAGCCTTATGGATTCATCGCAACAGCATCATTTTTTATTGAGGACAACTCTCTTTCCTCCTATGGTAACAACTCTTTAAAGAGTTTTTTGACCTCATTAAGCATAGAGCGAAAGATTCTCTAAGGGCTGATTTAGAGGCTTGGCAAGCTTCTTTGAAATTTGGTTTTGTTTGTTTTGTATATAAACCTGTACAGATTCTTTTCTTTTTAATTTAATCACTGCAGGGAATCCCCTTTAGTTTTCGTTAAAAAAAAGACTGGTTTGGGCAATCGGTCAATGAAGCGACCAGAGTTACCACCAAGGGGAGATAGCTCGCCTAGGAGATGAGGGCAAGCCATTGATGTTCATGGCCATCCTTCTCTTCATGGGTTTGGGATGCTGAAGGTGGCCTAGAGAGGGTGAATAGGCCAACCTAACAAATTTCCTGCAAATTAAGACTTAAACAAACTATCAGCCCCTAGGATACTCTGGCGTCGGAGACTTCGGCTATTGACCGAACACTCTGGCAAACACTGTGACTTCGAATGCAGGAATTTGAAGCTAGATCTAGCAAATTTACTTGAACCAATAGATAATGCGGAAGTACTAGAGCAAACAGGAACAAGAAAATAAAGCTAGAACAAGCTACCCTAATAATTGATGCCGAAATGTAAATAAAGTGGGTAATATCTCAAACCGGTAGAAAACAAGAAGCACACGGAGACACAAGGATTTATCTCGAAATTCTGATCCACTAAGGATCCTACATCTCCATTGAGAGGTTCACAAAGAACTGGGTTTCACTCAACTTTTTTTTCTCTCTCAAGATGACCACCAAGGTCGAGATAAGTGCTTCACTATCAAATCCCTTTCGGATCTTAGGACTTCACCATACAAGTTGGGAGCTCCCGAGCACAACTAGTAATCTAGGAGCTTGAAGCTTCAAGAGCAACGAACGCAAAATTAAGTTTCCACCTCCACAAATGCTCGTTGAAATCAAAGGGATGCTCTCAAAGCCTTTGAAAGATTATCCTCTCACTTCTCTTCCTCAAATCTAAGCAAGTAAGCTTTAGCAAGAGTGTGAGAGACTGTGAGAATGATGTCAAGTGTGTTCAGGTCGAAAATGAGGCTAAGAGATTGTTCTGCCCGTTCGAGAGTGTTTTATACTTTTCTCCTCTAAAAGAGTTGTTGGGGTGTCAAAACCATCGGAGTCTCCAGCCAAGGGCCGAGCATTCCGGCACCGGAGTCTCCGACTCAGGGTCAGACACTCTGATAGGTGTCAAGGAGGCAGAATTCAAACGTTGGAGTCTCTGGACAGGGGCCAGACACTCTGGCAAGGGGTATATTGGACTCGGTGAAAAATACGTAGAGTCTCTAACCTAGAGGCCTGACACTCCGATGAGGGATGTTCTGGAGTCCAGAATAAAATGCCCGGAGTCTCCGGCCCAGGTTTGGACACTCCGGCAAGAGGTTCTCTAGAATCCAAGGAAAAAAAAGGCCGGGAGTCTCCGGCCAGAGGCCGGACACTCCGGCAAGAGGTCCTCTGGATTCGAATAAAATGGGCCGGAGTGTCCGGCCTCAGGCCAGAAACTCCGATCAGAAGTGTTCTAAAAATGATATTTTTAGGAGTTTTTGAGCATTTGCTTTGGTTCTTCCACTTCATTTCCTATCCCTCTTGATGGTACGACATGCCTAAACTCAAAGATAAAATAAAAACTATAAAAATCTTCAATAAGCTCCGCTTTAGGCATGTCTCATCTTTTCTCTCTTTTTGATTACCTGCAATTCTTCATAGAACTAAATAGAATGCATTAGCTCTTTAATTACATTGTCATGTATCACCAAAACCCACAAGGGGCCTAGATGCACTAACAATCTCTCCCTTTTTGGTGATTCATGACAACACAGTTAAAGCTTCAAGAGAGAGATAGAGACAAGGTTTTAGATGCTTTTATATAGTGAGCTCCCCCTCAATGTGTGCATATAGATCAAGATATGGCATGACAAGCCAAAATGCACATATTGCAAAGATAAAATTTGTGAGGGCTCCCCCTATATCAATGCATCCATGGGGTGCAACTAGTGTGTGTGACAACAATATATATAAGTGATGCTCATGATATGATATAGTCACACAAATGCAAAGCAAGAGAGTAAACAAGCACCAATACAACCATACAAGATAAATAAAGTACGAGGTCTTAAGATTACAATCATCCAAATAGTCTTAATACAAGTCTCACACACACTCAAAATGGATAACAAGGAAGATAACTACTTCTTCCCCTTTGGCATGACATCGCCAAAAAGGAGAATAGAAGTGAAGTGAAGCTCCATAGAACTCATAGTCTTCAATTTCAGCACTACAACCGTCACCGCCATCATCGCCATAGTCATCATCATCATCTTCTTCTTCTTCATATTCCGGATCACCTTCCTCACTAGGAACTTCAGCTTCTCCAACAACCTCCTGTGCAAGAAGATATGAAGCCCAAGGATCCGGCTTCGGCTCGAAAGGAGAGGGTGGAGAGTACTCACAAGGAGGAGTGAACTGAAGGGAAGCTTGAGCACCAAGCCTTTGAACCTTGTCCTTAAGATAAGAGAAGCACTCATGAGACCTCTGAAAGTGCTTCTCAAATTTTCTTGCTTAGGAGGAGCAAAGGTTGAAGATTGATCAAAGAGCTCTAGAGATCAAGGAGATCTTCTTCCTCAAGGCTTGTGTCTTGTCAAAGCGAGACCTAGTGGAAGTGGAAGTTCCTCCAATGGGAGAGTCAACACGAGAAAAAGGAACAACTGAGATCTTGATGGGGTGGACTCTGTAGGGACTGTGGACTTTATCATGAGAGAGCCCAGTGCCACAAGTCCGCTCAATGAGTACCAGGATGTAGAGAGCATATCCACAACTCTTTGAGGCAGAGCGGAGTTCTCGATGATGGAAGAGTAGATGAACATGAACACACCAAACCCGTTCTCCTTGTTCGGGTGGTCTTGCATACACGAAAGCAAGATCTTCGTGTTGTGCAAGACACTAGTAGCATCACCACTCTTGGGGTCTAGTGTATGGTGAAAAAGAGCTGTGAGGATCCCGTAGTAGGGAGCCATACGTTGAACCATCCTATAGATAGGAGGCTCAAAGGCACGGTCATACATGAAAGTGATCTCCTCATTGTTCAATGTCCTGCTTCCATGCACCTTCTCTTTTGCAAGATCTTCAAGGCTTCAATGCAGCACCTCATCATCACCAATGCAATCGATAAAAAAGAGTGGAATAAAACTGAGCAATGAGCTCCTCATTCCAACCGTGTCTGAAGCCCATGATCTTCTTTACATTTTTGGCCTCACACATCCTGATTACCTCATCAAACACAGCACCCTTCTTTCTCTCCATGTAGTCTTAATCAATCCATTTCATTGGGGTGGTCCTGTTCTTCTTCTTGGCATATATCACGGACATGTATCAATCAAGCTGAAATATGTTGAAGGTCCCGATCTACCGTGACCTTGCCAATCCCAAGAGGTTGGCAAGCACATCATTACAAGCGATCAATCAAGAAACAATAACAGAAGTAATAAACAAGAAACGAGAATAGAAAATAGCAAGTCAAAGCAAATTATTAGAATAAAATCCTCTAAAGGGGTCTATCGGCACGCAGACCGAAAACATCTCAGAGTAGATAGATCACTATCGAGAATCCAACAAATGCAGCAGCGAAAGCATCAATATTACAGCAGTAGCGAACCTCCTCCACACAGGTTAGCTTGAGTGCAAGAGTGGACTTCACGGTTCGTCGGAGACGTAGTCGAAGTCGAAACTGAGAGTATCATCCGAAAATTAGAAAGCCGTGAGTACGAATACTCAGCAAACCGCGTATTACCTATCAACAATGTATGCATGCAAATGGTTTCAAGGATAAAGGCATGGCTCGAGTGCTAAATGCAAGTTTAAAACATTTTATTTTACTTTAAAGATGCAAGAAAGCTTTATTTTAAATCTATCAAATTTTATTATCTTGCCCCGCAGGGATTTCTGTATCCTTAACGGGGGTTCATTTTAAATGCCGGTGTAATCTTCACACCCGGCCACAGCTCAAAGGCCGGAGTCCAAAACATTTTGAAATAGAAGAAGAGGAAGAAAAACAAAACTACTCAACGAGGAGCACAACTCAGGGGTGTCCTTCCAAAAGAATGTGGCAATGCGCCTTGACTGTACTCTCTGCAGAGTTTATGCACCTGGACCCACGAGAAGTGCCATCGGAAACTACCGTCGTAGTCTCGACGAACACACAAGACCCGTCCACAAGCTTTAACTAGCATTATCCATCCTCCAGGATAGGGATCTCAAGTGCCTACGCAATCGGGTCTTGAAACTGTGAAGAGCCTATCACTGATCAGATAGGGTATCTCGATCTCATGTGAGGAGTCATAGCTCTACACTATACTAACACAACACCGCTAACCCACGGGTAAACAACCAGTCTCGACAAGCTTCAAGATCAAGCCACTGCCCATATAGGGTAACATGGTGTGCATGATTGTCAACTGATAATACAAGGCTCGAAGGACTCGATCCTTAATTATCGGGGCAAGCATTCCCTCTAATCTCAACGCCAACAACCAATAAGTCTCACGGAAATATCTCAGCCCGAATCTTCCCATTGTACCCACCACAGGTACGCCCACAGGGACTTCTCAAAAGTTCCCCAGCTCCTCATACTCCATCCTGCCCCCGCTAAATAGTTATGTATAGTTATTTACAAAACTCACACATTTGAATCACAGTTCAAAATCATTTAACACAAATTCTATTTTTATAGTGATAGGTGTGAGATAAAAATAAATGCGACTAAGCATGGCTAAGCATAAAAATAAAATAATTATTCTAAAGCAATCCTAGGGCTCATATTTGTGGAACAATAAATAGGCACGGCTTAGAAATGTTGCTAGCATATTTTAAAATAGTTTACATAAAAATTAGGGTTGCAAACAAAACATGCAGTTTAAAATACTGTGTACAAAAGTGATCAAGGAACGCGGCTTGCCTAGCAACTCGAGATCGAAGTTGGGATCCGGATCGTCGAACTAAGCGGGCTCGTGAAACTCCTCCTCTGAAACAACAGCTAAACATAGCACGAACAGGGGTCAGACACTAGGTACGCGACAATTAAATCCGGTAATTAAATCTAAATTGAAGCCACTAGGCTAAACGTGCTCAAAACGTTCCCCGAAAAAATCTATACGACATTCGCGACGAGACAAATTAACAAAACAATTTTAGGAAACATCTGAGATCAAACGGAGTTCCTCAAAAATCCTAGAAGATCTAGACCACAAGGAACTAGATTAATCGCAAAGCAATTAATCGCAAATTGATTAGCAATTAATTCAACAATTCATAGGAGAGGAAAAAGGAATTTAAGAAAGGAGAATTCCTTACTACAGATCTGGAAAATCGGAGACGAAGTGGCGCCGGAAATCGGAGATCGGAATCAAAAATCGCGGACGTCACAGCGTACTGGAGTTCGGAACCGAAGTCTGCAGACACGCGCGACAGAGACTGGAGACACGTACTGGAGCGGTAACCAGAGACAGCGCGCAGGTGACTCCAGAGGGTGGAGACCGACGGCACGAGGGTCAATGACAGCGACAGCGATGCGCAGGAAAACACGGAGTGCGGCGACGCGGAGATCGGGCGATCGGCGCGGAACTCGAGCTGGGACGGCGACTCGGCGCTGAGGCTCAGGCGACACGTGTACTCGGGGACGGTGCGCGTGAGATGACGGCGTCGGGTTGGAGCGGCGGGCGACGCAGCACGGGAGTCTGGACGAAGCGGCGTGGGAATCGGCGGTGACGGTGTGCGGGAACAGTGTGGAGGTGGGTATCAACATGGCGCGGAAAAACAGAGGTAGCGCAGGGAAGAGTTTTCTGGAAAGTGGAGAGGGGAAAGGGGAGGTGAGGGAGAGGATAAGAATGGGAGGAGTATTTATATTAGATAGAGATAAGAATGGGGGTAGGTGGGAGAGGATAATATTGAGAGAAATTATTTAGAGATCTGAAAAATAATTTAGAAAATTTCAGAAATTAATTTTAGCCCCAACGAAAATTACGTGGACTAAATTATTTTGGTACTGGAACAATTTAGAAAGAATGATTCCGAATTAGACGGAACAAAATTAGGGACAAATGATTTTTGCAAGAACGAAAAATTGGGGATAACTCGCCGCTTTATTAATTTGAAATTTCCGAGATGTTACATATGTTATGAAACCTATGATCTGCGACGCCATCCTCAGTCACATACAGGTAGGGGTCCTCTAGTCTATTTGGCATCAAATCATGTGTACCCCTCTTGTAGTCTACCATCATCCTGGGTTCGAGAGTCAGAGGGTACTCCACCTTGAGATAATGCACATGGTAGACAATGTTCCACTTGAGAGGACGTGTACCCTTGTGCTGCCCTGCTGACTCATTTGGATCAGTTGGCCCACCCATAAGCGCTTTTTCTTTTCCTGTTGCTTTTCCTTTTCCTTTGGCTTTTGGGTGAGCGGACTTCTTCTTAGAGGTAGGCCGAGAAAAACTGCCCTTCTGAGAATCCCGAATCACAATGTTGCTAGAAGAACGGCTGGGCTGCCTCTTTTCTTGACCAAAGGACTTCGCACCAGAGCTATCTCCTCTTCACTAGAAGAGCTATTTGCTTGAAGATTCTTGGTACGAGCCATCTGCCAAACAAAAGAATTACAAGCAATGAGGAACCCATATGATGTGAATAAGAAGCTAAAAGAAGTTGTGGATTGAACTCGAAAAGATGGAATAGAACAGGTAGTGTCGGAATGTCCGGCTAGGGGCCGAAGACTCCCGCCAGGAGCCGAACACTTCGGCCAGATCGAGTTCTGTTCGAATCAACGCCAAAAACTTGAGGGATCAAAGAATGTCATTTGGTGGTGGTTCTAGGTGTTCATACACACAACTTTGTCAAATAGTTGTCGTCCAAAACTTTCTAGAAAAGTAGATCGGGCTAAAACAAATTTGAACGAAGATTTTGTTGGAATAGAACATGTGGTAGCATTGCCTTAGAAACATGTGGTAGCAAGATTGGAAGCATTGGAACAACCTAAAACCTTCTAGGGAGAGTGATCGGGCAAAAATGAGATTACCTCCAAAAACTTGAGAAAAAGACCGGTTGATGATCGGAGACTCCGGAGAAGGATTAGGGAAGTGATTTCCTGTAAAAATCCCACTCTAAAATCTAAGATACGAGCAAATAAAGAGAGGTGGCGATTTGGAGCTGTTTGGAAGCGCTAGGGTTGTAAAAAGAACCCTGGCAACGATTGAATCCCTTTTATACCTAAGGACCTCGGAGACTCTGGCCTTAAGCCAGAGACTCCAACGCTGGAGATTCCGGCAGGGGGCCGAAGACTCCGGCAGGGGGTCTTCTGGAATGAATTTTCGGATTGGATTTTAGACGGAATTTGACGACGGAAAGATGATAGATGGAGTGAGAGACTTATATTAAGTTCTTAACTAATAGTGATTAGCCAACAATCAACATTTCAGTAACAATAATCATCATAGTCAAGTATGTATGCCAAAAATGGTAAGAACAATTAAAATAGTTTTGAAAATCACTCAATGTTTTCACAAATCTTTTGTTTTTTTCAATCAAAGAGAAGGCAACAAGCAGATGTGCATTACTTCAAGCCACATTTCGAGAATCTATGATATTAAACTCACTCCTAAGCTCACAAAAATGCTTCTCATTTAGAGGCTTGGTGAAAATATCGGCCAATTGCTCTTTAGTGGGTACATGAAAAATCTCTATATCCCCTATTTGTGAATGATCTCTCAAAAAATGGTGTCGGATGTCTATGTGCTTAGTGTAGTTATGATCACAAAAATTATTAACAATTTTCATGGCACTCTCATTGTCACATAGGAGAGGGACTTTGTTCTCAAAGTAACCAAAGTCCTTGAGGGTTTGCCTCATCCATAGCAATTGGGCGCAACAGCTACCCGCAGCTATGTACTCGGCTTCGGCAGTGGATAAAGCAACGGAGTTTTGTTTCTTAGAGGACCATGATACAAGGGATCTTCCTAAAAATTAGCAAGTCCCCGATGTGCTCTTCCTATCCGCTTTGCATCCGGCATAATCCGCATCGGAATATCCAATGAGATTAAAAGTGAAACCCTTTAGATATCAAAGCCCTAGGTTTAGTGTGTGAACTAAATATCTTAAGATTCTCTTAACGGCCTTTAAATGGCACTCTTTTGTAGCAGCTTGAAATTTTGCACACATACACACACTAAGCATGATATCAAGCCTAGATGCACAAAGATAAAGTAAGGATCTAATCATAGAGTGATATACTTTTGATCCACCACTTTCCCACTGAAGTCAAGATCAAGATGGCCATAGGTTTAGTGTCTGCCATCTTGAACTTCTTGAGAATGTCATGGGTGTACTTGGTTTGATATATAAACATTTCTTTCTTGAGTTGTCTCACTTGAAAGCCGAGAAAGAATGTCAACTCTTTCATCATAGACATCTCAAATCTTTCGGTCATGATCTTGCTAAACTCATCACAAAAAGTTTTGTTAGTACAAATAAATATTATGTCATCGACATATATTTGGCATACAAATAAATCATTGTCAACTGTTTTTGTGAATAGGGTAAAATCGGCTTTTCCAATTGTAAAACCACTGTTAATGAGAAAATCATTAAGGCATTCATACCATACTCTAGGAGCTTGCTTAAGTCCATAGAGAGCCTTATAGAGTTTATAAATGTGGTTAGGATACTCTTCATCTTCAAAGCCTGGTGGTTGCTCCACGTACACCTCTTTCTTGATTCTGTTGAGGAATGCACTTTTCACGTCTATTTGATATAGCTTGAAATCATAGTGTGTAGCATAGGCAAATAATATATGAATTGACTCAAGCCTAGCTACGGGGGCAAAGGTTTCATCAAAATTCATCAAAATTCAAACCCTCAACATGTAAATAACCTTTTGCCACAAGCCTTGCCTTGTTCCTTGTCACAACTCCATGCGCATCTTGTTTGTTGTGGAACACCCATTTAGTGCCCACAACATTTTGACTTCGATGCTCCACCAAGGGCCAGACTTCATTCCGCTTGAAGTTGTTCAATTCTTCTTCCATGGCCATCACCCAAAACGGATCACGTAGTGCATCTTTTACCTTAAATGGTTCCAAGGAGGAAACAAAAGAGCAATGTTCACAAAAAGTAGCGACTCGTGATCTAGTAGTTACCTCTTTTTCAATATCACTAAGAATATTGTCTACAGGGTGATCTCTTCGTTCATCTTGCTCTTCTTCATCATCTCTCCCTTGATCATTGCCCTCCTCTTCTTCTTGAGATTCATCTTATGTTGAAGGTGATGCTACGTTGGAGGATGGATCATCTTAGACATCTTGTTAATCACGTGGACGCACATCACCAATTGCCATTCCTTCTCAATGCATCGCATGGAGCTTCTTCATCATCTAAAACATCAAGATCAACTTGCTCTACTTAAGAGCCATTAGTCTCATCAAACAGCACATCACACATGACTTCAACTAAACCGAAGTTTTTGTTAAAGACACGATACGCACGAGAGTTTGGGTCATAACCAAGCAAGAAACCTTCGTCCACTTTTGAAGCAAACTTGGATGATTTGTGTTTCTTGTTAAGAATATAGCACTTGCTTTCAAAAACATGAAAGTAAGATACATTAGGTTTGTTACCGGTGAGAAGCTCGTAGGAGGTCTTCTTCATGATGCGATGAAGATAGAGCCGGTTGGTTGCATGACACGCCATGTTTACCTCTTCGGCCCAAAAGCGATCGAAGCTCTTGTATTCATCAAGCATGGTTCTTGCCATCTCTATGAGTGTGCGGTACTTCCTTTCGGCAACTCCATTTTGTTGAGGGGAGTACGATGCTGAATACTCATACTTGATGCCTTCTTCATCAAGATATTCCTCCACTTGAGTGTTCTTGAATTCGCTTCCATTGTCACTTCTTTTGAGCTCTTCTCAAGAACTTCTTGAGTTCTCTTTGAGTTTCGCTCTTATCATGCAAAAAGAACACCCAAGTGAAACGAGAATAATCATCAACAATTACAAGACCATATTTGTTACCGCCAATGCTTATGTAGACAATTGGACTAAAGAGATCCATATGAAGCAACTCCAATGGCCGTTGTTGTCATGATATTCTTGGCGGGAGGCGACGCTACAAAATATTTTTCGGCTTGACATGCTCCACAAGGCTTATCTTGTTCAAACACAACATTGGTTAGTCCTATGATGTGACCACCTTTTAGGAGCTTATTAAGATTCTTTATTTCCAACATGGGCTAGTCTTCGATGCCACAACCAACCCATGTTGGACTTTGCAATTAAACATATGTCAAGTTGAGCTTTATCTATTGAAAAGTCAACGAGATAGAGCTTTCTCTTTAACACACCATTAAAGGCAATTGAGTCATCCCTCTTTCTAAAGACCGTCAAACCCTCATTAGTGAACAAACAATTACAGCTCATCTCACAAAGTTATGAAATGGTCAACAAATTGCAGTCCAAGGAATCAACAAGCAATACATTAGAAACAGAATGTTCGATTGTGATAGCAATTTTACCATAACCTCGCACTCGTCCTTGACCGTTGTCACCAAAGGTGATGCTTTCCATTGAATCTTCATTTTATTGATAGGAGGTGAACATTCTTTTCTCTCCGGTCATATAGTTGGTGCATCCGCTATCTAGCACCCAACTTATTCCGCCAGAGGAGTACACCTACAAAACAAGTTAAGCATTGTTTTTAGGTACCTAAATTTGTTTGGGTCCTTTCACATTTGCCACAAGAGTTTTGGGCACCCACACACTAACTTTTGAGTTCTTGTTGCGTGGCCCAACATACTTAGCAATAATTCTATCATGCTTGTTCTTCATAAGTACATATGATGCATTAAAAGTTTGAAATAGCATGGACATATTATGAGAAGCATTAGTATGATAATTATGAGACTTAGAAAGATCATTGGTGACTATGCTCTTGACATGCTTTTTTTGGTAGGTTCTCTCTTTTGTGAATTTTGGAAATTCTTGGCCATTCTTCACTTCTCTTGCATTTTGTTTTCCACCATGAACATAGCCAATACCATCCTTCACATAAGTGCGTCTTGTGTTCAAATATGCACTTCTTGCATATTCAACCTTCTTACCATCAAGTTCTTGCTTCTTTTGGTGAACTTGCCATTTCAAGGTTTTCACTTGATCTTTCAAGTCATTAATCAATTTGACATTAGTAGCACAAGCTTCAAAATCAATATTCTTACATCTAGCACAATGTTTACCTATGAAAGTTTTAGTTGAGCTAGGTGCATATTTAGGTTTGGAGTTAGACCGAAGAGTATCAAATTGCACTTCAAGGTCTTTATCAGCCTTTTACAAGGCATCATAGTCTGCTTGAAGAGCACCACGTGAACTGCCAAGACTCATACAAGTCTCCTTGCATGAAGCAAGTTGTTGATCTAACTCTTTATTTTCTTCCTTTCTAGAGTTAGGAGATTCTCATGTTCAAGGTTTCTCTTCTTTTCAAGAATGAGAAAGTCTTCTTGATTCTCAAGAATCTCATCCCTCTCAACTATTTGATCTATAAGCATTTTAATTTTAGTGATTGCACTTTTACTTAAGCCCTTAAGCACAGCCTTATCTTCACTATCATTATCTATTTCCTCATGACTACTAACATATTTATAAGAGAGGTTGGATTTGTACCCTACGCTTGCCCTCCTTTGCCATTAAGCATGTATGAGTAGTGCTCTTGTTCTTGTTGAGGTTGATGAAGAGATATTTGCTTGATGAAGATTCTTTGATGGCAAATGTAGCTACTTCTTCATCATTCGAATCGGAACTCTCTTCATTTGAGTCCCATTCCATTCCTAAATGAGCTTCACCGGTGTACTTCTTTGAAAATTTCTTGTCTTTGTTGAAGTACTTCTCCTTTTTCTTCTTGCCATCATCTTCTTTTTTCTTCTCATATGGGCAATTTGCAATAAAGTGTCCATACTTCCCACAATTGTAGCAAGCTCTTTTCCCTCTTGACTTGGGTTTATCTTTCTTCTTATCATCACGGTAGTTCCGCTCCTTCCTCATGAACTTCTTGAACCTTTTGACAAAAAGAGCCATGTCCTCATCATCAAGGTCGAAGCTTTCATCTTCATCACTTGTGCTTTCTTCAATGACCTTCTTTCCCTTGCCCTTTTTGCTTGCCTTGAGTGCTATGTCTTGATTTCTCGAGCTTGAGGTACTCTTTGACAAGTTTTTTACATATTAAGCTTCTTTCTCCATCATCTCATGGTTGATAATCTTGCCAAGCACTTCATCGGGAGACATCTTCTTGTAATTAGAGCTCTCACAAATTAGTGTACACAAAGTTGTGTTTCTAACCGTGTAAGCTCTAATCATCTTTTTGATAACTTTATGATTAGTCCAATTCTTGCTAACAAAAATAGTGTACACAAAGTTGTGTTTCTAATCGCGTAAGCTCTAATCATCTTCTTGATAATTTTATGATCAGTCCAATTTTTGCTTCCATAAGCTCTAATTTTGTTGACAAGAATTTTGAGTCGGTTGTACATCTCTTGAGAGGTCTCATTATCTTCCATCACAAACCTTCCCAATTCTCCCTCAATCATCTCAATCTTGGCAATTCTTATGGTCTTAGTGCCTTCATGAGCAACTCGAAGTGTGTCCCAAATGTCCTTTGCCGAGTTCAATCCATCAACCTTGCTGAACTTCTTGGTGTAGCGATGAGAGAAGAATCGTCATCGTTTGAGCATTTCGATGGAGATCTTGTTCTTGTTCTGGAGTGAGTTCTTCACCATCATCACTATCCAGATAATCAACACCTATACACACAATATCCCATTTGCTCAGATGGAGCAAAAATAGATGATACTTTATGTTGTGCCTTCACTTTGTATAGTTCACCCCATCAAATTGAGATGGTTTCCCAATGGGTAACGACAATAAGTTTGTGTTAGAATTATGATGAGAATAATTGAAATGGGTTTTATAATAGTCTTTTTTAACTCCCTTCTTCTTTTTCTTCTCTTCTTTGGCCTTCCTCTTGAGGAAAGAGAAGGATTCTAGAAATGATATTTTTAGCAGTTTTTGAGCATTTGCTTCGGTTTTTCCACTTCATTTTTCGTCCCTCTTGATAGTACTACATGCCTAAACTCAAGGATACAATAAAAACTATAAGAATCTTCAATAAGCTCCGCTTTAGGCACGTCTCATCTTTTCTTTCTTTTTGATTACCTGTAATTCTTCATAGAACTAAATAGAATGCGTTAGCTCTTTAATTACATTGTCATTTATCGTCAAAACCCACAAAGGCCTAGATGCACTAACAGATGCTTCCACTATAGCTCCCTCCTATGCCTTGTTCACCGTTCCCGTTATAGAACCCATATATGGGGCCATGGATGCATGTTCCACCGATGCTGTACCCACCATTTCATCTGGGATGGAATGCACTAAAAGGAAATGTATTCAAGAGGCTTTTCGGCCACATTCACGACCGGTTTGAACCTCAACCGGTCAATGCGAGAAGAGATGGCTTTGCAGTTGCTCCTAAGCAAGAGTAGCGCGTCAAACAAGGTAATGAACATGCTCCCTCAACCTCTATACTTTAGAAAAATTCATCCGGAGGTGTCGTTAAGATCGGCACAACCGATGTTAAAATCGGGGGAGTTTTCAACGGACCGATAGTTAAATGATCCGGTCGAAAGAGCTTCTCATGATCACGAGGCTAGCAGTAGCAAAAGCTCCTCTAAGTACATGCAGCCAAGAGCTTCTCATACTCAAAAGAGGAAGTTATAAAGATTGTGCCTATATGAGATCTGGGATAAAGAAGCTGAAAAGACGAGGTATGAAGTGTTCTATGAGATCAAGCCGATGGTCACTCAAGGTAAGCTATGGAGAGTTAAAGGGGAATCCGAACCAAAAACCCCTACACCGGAGGACGTGGTGGCAACTCCAGAAGCTCCAAAACCAGTCAACATCACAACGGGAGACAGTTCCACATTACTTCTGCCTAAAGGGGACGTCGACATGTTCGAGTTCGATGATGATGATCTTCTAGATTACGAGCCTACACCGCCTCGAGAAGGTATGGATGTTAATACTATTTGCTTCTCTTTCGAATTATTCATTGATAGAGGAAGAAGTTATGGCTCAATTTGACTTTGAACCTCAAAATGCTATTTTTGAAAAACCTATAGAATCGGATATCAATTTAAAACCTCTCTATGTAAAAGGGTATATTAATGGTACACCGGTTTCTCGCAAGCTTGTATATGATTGTGCCATTGTTAATCTAATGCCATATTATTTATTTAAGAAGCTAGGTAAGACCGATGATGAACTCATCCGGACCAACATGACTTTGAACGGTGTGGAAGGAAAAGATTGAAGCTAAAAGGGTCACTTCAAATGAGCTCACTGTTGGGAGTAAGACTATGGCTACCGCTTTCTTTATTACCGATGTTTAGAAAAGCTATAGTTTGATCTTAGGGCGTGATTGGATTCATGCCAATAAATGTCTTCCATCTATTTTGCACTAATTTTTGATACAATGGGTTGGTGACGATGTAGAGGTTGTTCATGCGGATGTATCGGCTTGTGTTGCTCTGGCCGATTCGTCTTGTTACCCCATGACAATATCAAGTGTTTGACGGGTTTAGACTTGATAGACTATGATTTTTTTTAGTGTAACTAGGGATGGATTTGTGTCTATTAATGTAAAGCCGATGAAAAATCAGCTCAACCATATTGTGTGATAAAATGGAGTCAAATTTAGATTGGTTGCAAAAGAGAATAGAACACTATCAGTACAACATGAATGATATCTGTGAAACTATAGAAGAGATAGAGGGTATGAATAAGTTAGGATAAGAATTTACATTGACCGATCCTCTTGAGGAGGTAAATCTTGGTAACAATAATAATTCAAGGCCAACTTTTACAAACAAAAATCTGAAAGCTGATTACAAGGAGAAGTTAATCGGGCTATTGAAATAATATGTAGATTGCTTCGCTTCATCTTATAATGAGATGTTGGGATTAAGCCGTGAGTTTGTTGAGCATCGGCTTCCTATCAAATTTGTTATAGACCCCTCAACCAACCGATGAGAAAGACCTTGTGCCCATAGAAGAAGCAACAACGGCACCTCAGCTGATTTCTACAGTCTCGGACAAGGTACCCCTCACTCAGACAGCATAAGCAGGCTTTGTTTCTAGGTCCAAGGAAGTCAACTGATCCAGCTAGCTTAGCATGTGCAGAAGCATGCGGCGTGCAACAGTCAGCACCATTACTCCTTGAGGCTGAGTTTTCCAGGTCATTCATGATTTTAGCAGAGATCTGAATTTGATTTTCAAACTTGGGAGAAATGGATGAACTGCCAAAGATCATCGGGAAACTTTGATTGCATCCGAGCGAGCAGAAAACAGAACCGAATTTGATCACTGCACTGAGCTCTGGAGGGGAGGATTTATTCAAGGGAGAAGGCTCCTCAAGGTGTTTAGAAAAGGAGACACGTTTAGCAGAGCGGGATAAGCGCTTGTTCTTGCGATTCTTGACCAATGTCCAGCTTCCCCTCACAATCCCTGGACCCCTTGTCATGAACCCAGAAATCTCTTTCACCCTGCCAGTGATGGAACAAATCAAAGTGGTCGGTGGTAATGCGGTTGAGCGCACGAATAAAGAGGCCAACATGCTTGGAAGCCACCGAGAAACGAAAATGCCGATCCTTAAGGGAAACCACATGGAAACCAGCGGCGGAACCCCCAAGAACAGCATGCAAAGCAAGGCTCACAGAACTCTCTGTGAGGGGAAAAGTGTAACGCCAAAACACCACGAGCAGATGAAAAGCACCTGAGATGGAGGACGAGGGGTGATGAACAGAAGACTCGAACCTGGCGAAGACCTCCGCTTGCAGATCCCTACCAGGCTGGAAATCTTAGCGCTTCACCAAGTCAGCGAGATGTGGGTCCTCCTGGAGTTCCAGCAGGTTTCCTGGCCCACAAACCATGGTTGCCGAGGGAGCAATCAGGGCGAGAGCTGCAGACGCTGCCATGGCAGTCGACGACGAGAAGGGAGGTGGCGGACGAGGTGGGGTGAGGGTGGGAGCGGAGGAGCGCAGAGAGGGAACGCAAGAGAGCCATCTTTAGCTCCATTATACTAGCCATGTAATTGACTGTGGATCATGAGAATGAACCTACCACCCCAATGTATGTTAGTTGGAGTTTGAATAAATTGGCATACCTTATTAACAACAAATGACAAATCAGGTCTTGTTATCATGGGATACTGAAGTCCTCCCACTATATTCTATACTGAAACTTGTCTTCTTCTTTCAAGGCATTGCCTGCATCTTTGGATAGCTTTTATTTGTATGCTAAAGGAGTTGAAATAGGTTTGCACTTACTCATATTAGCTCTATGTAAAAGATCAGCAACATTCTTTTTCTGAGATAAGAGAATTCCATCTATGTTTGATTTCACGTGAATCCTCAGAAAATAATCCAACTTCCCAGATCTTTACAACAAATTCATTCTTCAGTTGTTGAATTAGATTCTGTCAGTTCTCGATTTGAGCTAACTATGATAATATCATCCACATAGATCAGCATATATACTGTAACTTCTGGTTTCTTCATAATAAACAGAGATGCATCAGCTTTGGAGCAGCAGAATCCTAATGCTTGAAGGTTGCTAGTCAATTCAGAATGCCAGGCCCTTGAAGCCTGTTTTAAACCATACAATCCGTTCTTCAGTTTGCAAACATAACCTGTAGGTTTATTATCGCTTTCATAACCAGGTGCTTGTCTCATGAAAACTTCTTTTAGATATCCATGCAAAAATTGCATTTTGAAAGTCAACTTGATGCATACTCCAGCCTCTGGAAACAACCAGCGATAATATTACTCGAACCTTTTAACAACTAGAGAGTATGTGTCCAGATAATCTACTCCATATTGTTGCTTAAACCCCTTAGCAACCAATCTAGCTTTCAGTCTGTCAACTGAACTATCAGATTTTCTTTTTTACCTTACAAACCTATTTACAGTCAATCAGATTTCTCTTTTGTGGCACTAATTCCCATGTCTCATTTCTCATCAAGGCAGAATACTCATCATCCATGGTCTATTTCCATCCAGTATCAGTTGAGGCCTCTTGCAAGCTTTGAGGTTCTGAAACTAAATCCTTTGAAACTGCAGTCATAATTAAGTGTTGTATCAGATTCTTTTCAATCACAGCTCCACACAAAATTCTTCAGTTTGCCGGAATATTTCACTGTTCCATCAGTTAGCTAATATGTAGGCCCAAGATCAATAACAGCACCTACATTTGTATCTAATATTCATGCAGGAGCATGGCTACTAGAAGTAGGATCAGCAACAGAAATAGAATCATGCAAGCCATTGCTCACAGGAAATTGAGGTATAACTGGTTCAGAAGGGTTTTTGGTTTGAACTGTGACTGGTTCATTTGGATTTTGTGCTGTAGTGTCTGTGAGGAAAGATTCTAAATAAACATGGAATCTGGTAGTCCTGGGAGCAAAGTAAGATAATGGGATGTGTTCATTGTGTGATTTTGAGAAATTGGCTAGTGCCTAAAAGGGAAAACAGCTTCATCAAACACAACATCTCGTGACACAAAAACACTAAACACACACTATTTGATCCTAAAATTTAGCTTCCTTTAATTATAAGCTCGAAGATTAGGCCAGTAAACACATCCAAACACACGCAACATACTGTAATCAGGTTTAGTATAAAAAAGCCAATGAACAGGTGTCTCATTTTGAATAGTGGAACTAGGCATCATATTAATCAAATGACAAGCAGTGTGAAAGGTTTCATCCAAAAATCTAAGGGGTACTTTGGACGGTGCTAGGAGTATTAATCCATTTTCTACAATATGTCTATGTTTTCTCTCAATCGCTCCATTCTACTGATGTGTATGAGGACATGCAGTTCTGCGTTGGATTACAGTTTTGAAAAAGTATTTGAATAGTCTATGATATCCACCCCCCCCCCCCCACACATCTGAGTACACAATATGAATTTTCAGAATCAACATATTCTCAACAAATTTCGAACAAATTTCTGAAATTGGAGGAAAACAGACTCAACTTGAGACTTACATCCTAGGAAATAAATCCACACAAATCTAATATAATCATCAACAAAGGCGGATACATAGTATTTTGCATTATGAACAGAAGCAACAACTGGTCCCCATACATCTGTACGTATTAATTCTAAAGGAACAGTAGATATTGTACACAAGATGAAGCATCAAAAGGAATGTGGTGTGCCTTGCCTTGCTGGCAAGCACCACACACTGAAGCAAGGCTGTTGTTATGGTAGTAGCTAGACCATTATTCTGCAGAATTCGATGAATAACTGGAGAGGCTAGATGACCCAACCGATGATGCCAACTTTCTTTAGTGATCTTGGGTGAAAGAAAAGCTTGTCACAGTCTTTTATTTGGGAGAGTGTAGAGGCCGTTCTTACACATTCCTGTGAGAAGAGTTCTCTTGGTGTTTCAATCCTTAATG
The DNA here is from genome assembly GCA_001602315.1 of Zoysia pacifica. Taxonomy (NCBI): domain Eukaryota; kingdom Viridiplantae; phylum Streptophyta; class Magnoliopsida; order Poales; family Poaceae; genus Zoysia; species Zoysia pacifica. Next base: position 78,272 of record BCLH01000049.1, on the reverse strand, counting down.
CAGAATAAATTTGGGTAAAGTTCAACATAATCATTATTATCAATAGCCAATTTTCCAACAGATAGAAGATGATGATTTGCATTGGGAGTATGAAGAACATGATTTAAATAGAGTGGCCTGTCTGAATCAAAACTAATAGAATTTCCAATGTGGGCAATAGCCATACCTGATCCATTTGCAGTTTGAATCTGGTTGCTACCCAGGTAGCGCTCGTGTGTTGCCAGACGTTCCAGGTCATTGGCTATGTGATCAGTCGCCCCTGAGTCAACATACCAATTTGGATCCACCGTATGGGTGGTAGCAGCAGCAGCAGTGGCTGAAACCTTGGCGTCGTCCGCCTGGTAGCTGTGGTCAAAATGATACTAACAGCGAATAGGATTGTGCCCTTTTTTGCCACAGACCTGACACTGTGTCCTTGGCACCTCCATTATAGCTTGAAGATCCTTCCTGATTATGCCGGCGACCACCACCAGGGGAGCGACCACTGTTGCAGCCACTTCCAGAGTTGTGTCTGCTACCACCACGGCTTTGGTTTAGCAAGGTTAGCGGATTCCTGTAAATTCAGCATGATTCTTCTCCAGGCGCATCTCGTAGTTCAGCATATGTGCATAGACATAACTGATTGAGTAGGCATCCATGTTGATGAGGACATCACTCCTTTAGATACAAACAAGAGTCTTAAAAGTAGTATTGATGAAACCAACCCACAACAGTTGCGATTAGAGGTGAGCTCGTTCCAAAACACATGTCTTTCTTCTTTTGAGAATAGATTGCTACTTAATAACTTTATCATGATTAAGAATATTAGAGAGAGTCAGGGAAAGCATAAGAAGAATTGAAGATGTTCAAGATCAGAACCGCAAGTTCGACCTCAAGGAGATCCAAACAACTCGGGTTCGAGCCTGACTCAGGCTTCTAAAATAGCCTGTACTAAAACGGATGCCTCCGTCTCATACGAGCTCCGTTTTAGACGTTCTAGATATGGTTGAAAAACTAACAAGATAACCTTTTCAATGGAATTGGCCTCATCCCTAAATTTGACCGAAATCATCGGCAATCGTTAAAACAATATGACGTCCAAAAACTACTCGAATGCTACGATACTATCTTTTGGCCTTTGGGCTTTGTATCTTTTCTAGGTCTATTAGTATTATGATTTGCCTCTAAGGTCGACCTAAACTCTATAAATTTAGTAGCCGCCTTCATTAGAGATAGGTTTTGATTAGTTTTCTCTTATTTCTAAACAGTTTTACCATCTGGCGGCTTGTTGGTTATCCAACTTCGTGATTCAATCTAGATTTCGCAAGTGAGTTGCGTTCTTCTTTGTTTTTGCTTGTGTTTTCGATTCGCAGGCAGGGATTAGCCTTCTTGGCGAGGTTAATCGTGTGCGCACGGTTGATAACCAGAGGAGAAGTGATGCTGTGATTGCGGGGTTCAAATCGTGTTGATTTGAGGCTAGATCGATTGTGTGTCGCATCTCTGCCAAATCGAGAGTTATCACGACCTGACGAAAGATTGGGAACCAGGTACACATCAAGTGGTAATCAGAGCTTCAGGTATACCGTCAGGTTCACATCTATCTTTGTTTATTTGGCATTCATCCTGTCATCCACAGAAAAGCCGCAACACAAAAAAAATTTAGTAGATCACTAGGTGTTCTCTTGTCTAAGCTGTGTTTAGCCTTTGCATAATTTTATTTCAGAGTCTGTAGTGTTGAGTTTGTGTCTTTAGTTTGTGTTTTGGTTGCTGGATTTCGTGATCTTTTTGTATCCAAGTGTTTTCCTTCATCGTTCATCCACATCATATTCAGATCTGTTATCATGTCACATATGTTAATTGTTTCTTTTGCGTTGAAAATTTATTCCACTCACCCATCCATATTTCGATCACAACAAGATCTACGCTTCATATATTGACATCTTCATATTTATCCGTTGCTCAATCATCCACAAAATTCGCATCCAATTTGAAATCCGAATCTGCTTTCAGCTTTTCAAACAAATCTAATTCGGAGATCCATCATTAAAATAGTCATAACTTTTATTTCTGTAGTCCAACTTAGACATATAAGTACTTTTTGGATATCTATACAGAAAATTTTCCATCCTCCCATGATCCTAGATTCAACAAATTAATACCAAAAGTGTCTGTTTTCACGCTCCGAAGTTTCAGCACATATTTAACAGAAATTCGAGATTTTCTCTAGGCCACATCTTTTATCATATTGATCTGATATTTGGTCGTGTATCATCTTTTGTTCTTCTGGTTAAGACAAAAATATCCGAAAAATAAAATAAAAATAAAAATGTTTGTAGACTAAGAAGCTATGAACTAACCTTTGCTAAATTTTCAAGTGCTGAAAATTTTTTTTTGATTTCTGAAGCCTTATCATTTGTGTTGTTGCTACCCTTTGATATCTTCATTCATATTCTTGTAACATCTGAAATTTTTTTATAAGATTTGGCCAGCAACTAGAATATAATACTTAGAATACTTATTCAATATTACTATCTGTTATAGAATTGTGTTCCACTAATTATTATTTCAGCCCTCCAAGCTTCACATATATACCTCGAATCAGCACTGTATTTGACTCTGAAATTGTGGAACTACGACTCTCTGGTTTCTCCTACCACTGGTTGCACCATCCTTTGCTTTGCTTTGGTAAGAATCTTGCAAGAGCTCGGTAAGACGTTTTCTTTTGCGAAATTTTTACCACCCACTCACTGTAGTTGCAGGAATAATATTTTTGCTGTTTATATGCTATTTTCTAACCATTACAGAAAGAAAAGGAGGTGAATACAATAATATTGCGACAAACTTTGCGAGATGTAATCTACCGCAAAGAGATGTTGCACATAATCAAAAGACGCATAAGTTTCAGACCATTGCTACATCATGTCCTTTCACGAGTAACTATATTCTTTCATCTCTTCCTTAATATGATGGTTTAGATTCTACTAAATATATTGTTTGAAAAAATGATATAGATAATCTATTTAGACAATGCCATATGAGTGAAAAGAGAAAGCTTTTGAATGTTGGTCATGCATTAGTTGATCATGCTTTAACTTTGTGGCAACATTTCTATATAACAAAAAATATCCTCTGACATAGAGTGATGCTAAAATTTTTATGAGAAAAATTTTTGTTGATACATCTTTGAAATCTATGTCTAGTTGTGATGAACACTCTTTGGAGGAGGGGTTTTCTACTGTACCTCCTATTACATCTAACATTTTACAGAAAATTAAGATCAAACAAGAAGATAAAAGTGATACATTGTGGCAGAACCGCCCCAAAACACTGGACGGCTCGCCTAGGATCGATATCGGGTGATATTGAGCAACAATACCCAAATAGTACAACACGAGTGATAATATAAAATAGGAAACCGATTAGGTCGTACAATAAAGTTCAAGTACTCTTAAGAGGAAATAAGTTTAAAACAGAGTTTTAAAACATAAAGGAAGTGACATAGAAGAGATACGACGGTTTTCTACGATGAAACATATCTTGCCCTAAGACATGCTTCACTCCTCGCGACCGGAGTTTGGTGAGGAGGGAACCGGTTCACAGGACCAGTTCGCAGGAGCCTCACCTTCCAACACTCCTTGGCCGCAACAGCCACACCAACCTGCAGGGAGAACTACACACAC
>BCLH01000049.1:36407-67196 GCA_001602315.1 Zoysia pacifica | reverse complement strand
ATAATAATATATAATTATAACATATATAGTATTATATATAATTATAACATATATAGTATTATAGTTTATAATTATTATATAATTATAGTATTATATAATATAGATTATAATTATATAATTATTATATAACTATAGTTATATTACATAATAGTAATAATATGTAAATATATATTACTGTAATTACAATTATACTTTTATTATAATTATATATTACATAGTTATAATTATATATAATTATATCACATAATTATAATAATATAATATAATTATAACTATAAATACCTATATATCACTATAATTACAATTATATTACCTAATTGCAATAATATAATATAATTATAATTATATAGTAATATATAATTATCTATAATTACAACTATACATAATATATAATTATAATAAAAATATAATTATATGTAATTATGTAATATAATTACATATTATTATAATTATGTGGTATAAATAATTATAATTATATTATTATGATACAATTATAATTATATTACATAATTATAACTGTAGTAATATATAATTATGTATAATTATAATTATAATATATATAAATCAGCATCTACAGCTGGCAAAAGCAAGTTTAAACCTACTTTTGATTTTGAACTAGAAGAAAGCTGCTTTCTCGAAAGCACTTTTGTCACAGCTGACCCCTTTGGTTGGGCTTTTGACTTTTGCAAAAGCAAAAGCCCAAAAGCTGGCCAACCAAAGGGAGCCTAAAACATTGTCCGACTTCCTTTGTGAACCGAGGGAGTACATACACTAATTCTTAACAGTAGCAACTTCTGCTCTGGCTCAACGAAGGTTGTGACCTCTTCATCTCTACATGGTGATCAGAAATACATTTTCATGAGTGGTTATTTTGGAGGACCGTTTCTTTCCATTCATGAACTGCTTGCCATGCACAACGATGCCGTGGTCCATGATCAATATAATGACTGGATTTCGTTTCCCATCCACGCCCTGGTTGGTCATCTGTGCGCTATGGAGCAGCTTCTGAGCTAGGTCCTCTCTTGGTCAATGACAAAGGAAATGGTTTGGACTTCAATAAATTTACATGAAACAGAGGTATGTTTCTTTCACTTTTTTTTTTTTTTTTTTGCCATTCTACTACTACTTCTGAATGGTGTGTCACATTCAGAAGCCGGAAGTAGCAATGCTAGTACTAGCTAGTGAAACTCAACTTACATGACTGACTCTTCATGTTAGATAGTCTTCACTGATATTTCTTTTTAGAATAAAAACTTCATTAATTTAGGTTGTGTGTTTCATTGTCGAGCAGGTGACTTAAATCCTCATGCAACCGCTCGAAAAATTAAGCATGCATAGAACTTTCGACAATACATTTTCTTCTCTGAGCAGTGTCCACGCAATACAAGGTCCAATGCTGCACCCCTATTAGGTCCAAAATGTATTCGAATATTGTTTGTGGTGTGAATGGTGTGATTAACGTCTGGGGTCTTTCAATGCAAGGTGTGCAATCAGGTCCTGTTCTTCTAGCCTTCTCCAATTTGTCCTTGTGATTCTCATCAGTTTCCAGCACTTGGGTGCATTCTTGGATTTGTCTACAGCACATCATAATTGTGCCGTTTGGTTTGTACCACACTACTCATCTTAATTTTGTTCAAAGGACATCGAAACAGTTTTTTTTTTTCATAGCACACTATGTTTGGTAATTAAACTTTTTAGCAGCCATAATAAGAAATATAAAAAGAAAATGCGTGAATGATCTTGAATTTGAGCACTTCTCCTTTCATTTGATCCTCTCTTATGTTCGTATCGATCTAAATGTTCATCCTGGATCTCCCCACAACCGTCAACTATGCATATCTAATAAGATAGAATAGACATTAGATGATGAGAACAAGGATGATGATCACACCAAATGATACATGTCTAAGTTAAAAGGGGCACTCACAATTTTTTCTTCTCTTTCCATCTCATCTTTACTTCTGAAAAGTTTAAATACTTAATACAATGTGATACAAACAAAAAAATATAATTTTACAGTATCTTTAGGTCAAAATCAAAATGTGTAGTGTAACTTAGACAAAACGATCAACAGATGGTGTTCCACGTACAAATTTTCTTTCTTCAAAGCATTTGTTGTTTTGAACATAATATAACCATGCAAAGTACACTTCATTTTTGCAGGTGTGGTTATTGTCAATTAGGCGCCAGGTAGCATAAATCACAAGCTATTTTCAATGAATTAGACAAATCTTTCGCTTAATCCATTTTATGGCTGCTCACTTGGCCGATGATACAGTTCAATGACGATTAAGTTCTGCGCTTCAGGTAAAAATACTTCTGAACTTCATTTTCATCAGTGTACAACAATAGTGCTGAAAAGGTCCAAATTTTCAGCTATAATGGAACATCAAACAGGAATTATTGCTTTCTATTACAATTGCCGGATTTTGTGTAAATGGCAAGTGTGTCTTGTCCCCAAAAGACAGCTTCTTAATTCAGAGATACGCTGAGACCCCTAACATCCTAAGAGAAGTGAAACAAGGTTTACCTGACAGCAAAGCCTACATATCCTAAAAACGTGTGCCCCACCCAAGCGAGGAGTGCGGGGCAGCAACTGGCACATTATGTCAACCAAATACACACATGCTAATTCCAAGCTATGTCCAATGGAACAAAGATATAACTGTATAACTTTTATTGTTCATGAAAAGTATCACATTTAGTGCGCAATAATACAACACACAGTACTGGCAAGAGATACAATGGTTAGGGCTTCTCAGAGCTCCCAAATAAGGAGCATCTGAAAGATCGAATATAATGAAAATTTTCTCCTTTTTCATTGGACATGAGAGAGGCAAACTTTCAATAGGTTTTGCTCTCGTCAACCACTGGTATCGCCCAGGGTAGTTCCCATCCATGGCATCTCAGCAAAAATAATGAGCAGCCACAAAGGAAATGAATGGGTGGATATCTAAACCTACACTAATGTACATGGGTAGTCTCTCCGTCTCAGTTAATTCTCAATGGGTGCTTCAGTGGTTTACCCAACAACCTTTGACTTGGTCGCACGGCGTGAACACCTGGACCTCTTAGAGAGGCAGCAAGAACAGCCTTCAAGCAACTCAAGATCCTCATCGCATGTCAGTATAGAAGCCAGCTCTGGATTTTCCAGTAGCATCTTTGAGATTAGAAAACCAGCAATAGTCCATGTCTGATAAGATCGTGATTGCTTCCCAGTGAATCTCCCAGAACGGGTATCATAGTATTCTGGCCACTTGTCATCTGAGAGTCTCTCCTCAGCAACAGCAATGGCTCTACGGGCCAACTCCGGTCTCCCCATTTTGATGCAGGCCAGTGTAAACTACAAACAGATGCAAAGATTAGTTAAAATATCTATTAAGCATAAAGAGGAGCAAGAAACTTTTAAAAAAGTTGTTTTGATATCTATGTACCTGCCACATAAGAGTTGGCCAAGATCCACCATTATGATATGACCATGGGCTGCATGCATAAAACAGTTAGATGTCAGCACCTGATCTAATCTTTCAGAAAAATAAGTTTATTCATACAAAATGAAAGAGACATAAAATGGATGTCACCAACCAAATGACAGGTACACTATGAAAGATTGATTCAAAAAGCAAGATGTGCTTACGTGTTCTTAGGATCACTGCCAGTAATAATGCGCCATTCATCATCTTCCATCGCAGGGTAACATATCTTGAGGGGCATGTTTGCTACAAGATCATCCCATTTTTCTTCAATAAGGTTGAGTATTCCCTCAGCTTGTTTTGGAGTAGTAAGAGATGAAGCTATGGCCCAAAGGTTGCCAAGAGAGAAGAACCTAAAATCCATGTGAGCTGGCTGCAGATTACCTATAAGGTAACCCCCTTTTTCTGGAATCCAGTCAACAAGCCAGGAAGGGATTTGCTCGGGATAGATGTTGAATTTGTTTGTTGCGTCATGAGAGTATTCTTCTGTCTTGTATCTGTATATCTCATTTATCTTCTTCATGTCAACCCAGTAATACTCTCTGATGTGAAAGGACAACGCACTAAGCCTGTTATTAATGGCACGGATGAGGTTTTTTGATCCATCATTCATAACAAGTATTTCTCGTGAGCACCTTAATGCAGAGTAGAACAGGGCCTGAGTAATAAAAAAGGTTTGTAAGTACAGAGCAAGAGGATGTATTTATAGCCTAGGTTCAAAATAGCAGACTTGCAAAGTGTTTCTTTTTCAAATTAAATTAGTGCAAGACAAAGACACTCTGTTTCTGACCCTAAATTAAGCCAATTATAATCTGTAAGGTGAGGAGGGCACTATATCGGATTACAATAATCTGGACTGTGGATTTTTATGATGTGGTTATAATCTGAGGATTGTTTGTTTCAGCTTACAGATTATTTTCTGTATTATATGATGTGCGAACAAACAGAGCCAAAAAGAAGTCGGTTAAGCATTATTTCCTAACAATCCAGAAACATTGTAAATAATCAGAAGCATCACAATATGGAGGAAGTATAAATAAGTAACTTCATACAAATTAAATTCTTTAAGGCTAATATCAGTTCGAATTCAACAAACCTGGATTTCTAAAGGATGTCCATGTATTCCCATCCTCCTGTCTATCATGCATGATCCGTCGGTAACAAGTAAAGTTGGGAACATGTCGAACCCATCGGACAAACACAAACTCAGTATCAACTTTATTCCTGTTTGCACATCAACTCTTTCTTGCAAAGCGTAGTCCCCTGTAATCTTGCAATAAGCTCTCAGCAATATAATCCACCACAATCCTGCCATAAGATAAAATCATTTTAAATAAAAGAATCAAGAGGCTATTCTTGCTAATTATCTATAGAAACAAACAGCTTCAAAAGGAAGAATCTTATATGCAGCTTAAGTTGGCAGAAGAGGAATACCAGAATCCACAGGAGCTACACGGCCAATAGCTGATTCACCAAAATCAGGATCCAAGACCTCCTCAAATCCTTCATTGTTATCATCAAGTGGTACGGTCCTAATCTTGAAGCTAGCTGGCATCAACCCTTGACCAGGGCTGTAACAGTCAACTGTCTTTTCCCAGCTCTGGTGATCAATGTAAATGATATATCAGTGAGGCTGCCTCAAAATTATAAATTCAAAACAAGCAAATTGAGAAGAGTTCAGGAAGAAAAAATCATGTGGCTTTTCTTATGTATGGGATTTAGAATCTACAGAGAAATGGTTCATGTTCCATTCATCTTAATAGCATTCATATATCAGGGCCCCTTTGGCAGAGCTCCCAGCTCCTGATTCTTTAGATTCACTCCTGATTCTCCTGAAGTGATTCTGTGGCTGAAAACGATTCTCTTTGATTCTCTAATACAAACTATTAGAATCAGGACAAAGAATCACTTCACAGAATCAGAAGAAACTACTTTTTTCAGCTCCCAACCCCTTAGTTTATTTCAAAGAATCACTTCACAGAATCAGACAAGAATCACTTCTTCTGAAAAACAGTGTTTGGCAGAGCTCCACTAATTCTGCCTGAGAATCAGGAGCTGGGAGCTCTGCCAAAGGGGCCCTCAAATTCACCATAAACAGTATAATTGCAGTGGTTGTTTTTTTTTTTTTTGAGAATAATTGCAGTGGTTGTTGGTATAGTGTTTGGTTGGTCCAAATTGATTCTGATTCAGCAGATCAACTACAGGATAATAAATTTGTAAGTGTTCAGCTATGAAACTTTTTGTCAAATATTAATTATCCTACAATAATAATCTTGCTTATCTTTTTGCATTTTACAGGCATGTAAATAGCAAGTACATCCGTGGTAAAATCTGAATTTTCTTTGAAAAGTGAAACATGTGGCTACCACGAATAACCCAGTCAATTTCGTGAATGAAAGCGACATTATAACATGGAAAATGAAAAATCTCATCACTACCCCACTGTTCATGAAACAGGAAGTAGGTTCATAAAGACCAGGACACTAAAATTGACATCTTTAATTCTTAGATATGAAATGATCTCGAATGGTATTAAACAAAAAAAACCTCAAATGTCTCCAATCATTCAAAATCACTATTCTCTTCCCAGAGCTTGCAGAAAAATCCTACGTGCACGCAATTAACACTAATCACGGCGCAACGAACTCTTTCCAATTTCCAAAAAAAAAAAGGATCTAAGGAGAACTCACCTGCAGCTGAAGGGTGTGGAGGAGGAAGTTGCGGACGATCTCGGTCTCGCCGCGCATAAGGAAGGCGAGCGCGGACGGCACGAAGTCCCTGATGAAGACCTGATCGTAGTTGAGAGTCTCCGTGCACTCAGGATCTTCCGCCGCCACGGTCCCCACCGGCTCGCCGCAGTAGCTGACGACCGCCCTCCGCAGCAGCCTCCACGCCTCCTTCTCCGTGTCCGACTCCTCCCTCACCGGCGCGGCCGGCGCCGCCTCCTCATCGGCACGAATTTCCTCCGCCGCCACTACATCCTCCTTGGCGGGCGGTGTCTCGAGGGGGAACGTGTCGGGGAAGAGGACGCGATCGAAGAAGGGGAGGTTGCCGGAGACGGCGGCGCGCGGGTCTGCCGGGGCGATGGGGGTGGAGTTGGTGGCCGGGTCGGTCTGCGAGGCGTGCTGGGAGGCCGCGGAGGCGAGGAAGGGGAGGCGGCAGCCGCGGGTGTGATTGTACGGGTGGGGGCATCTCGGTAAGAGCGGGGTCGCCATCGCCGACTTCGTGGCCGTCGCCTCTGTGGCGGAGGACAGGAGGCGGCGGCGGCACGGCCTCACGGCGGCTGCTGCGGCGGCGGCGAGCCCCATCGGAGATGGACCATTCATATGGCAAGTTCCGGCGAAGGGCACGAGCTCGAGGCGGACAAACTTGCAGGGGGCTCGGCGTGAAACAGCCGCACAGGCTTTACCTAACCTTCGTAAATAAGACGTCGGCAAGGGGCTGTTCGTGAAATTGCAAGGCACGGACGGCTCTATTTGAGATTGGGGTTGGTGAGCAAAGGAAATGGTAGGACGGATGGAGGCGAAGAAAAGGCAGGACGGCGGGCTTTTTATAAAGCGTTGGGAAGGGTAGTCGGCGGGCCCCACCCTGGTTTCGAAGTGCATGTTTTTTTTAAGCTTTTCTTTTCTTTGACGGTGTCTAATTGAGGAAATCCGGTGAAGTCATTTGGAGGTTTCGGAGTGACGAATTACTACAATTGCGGAAAACGTTTTTCTCATCCAATTTTAGGGTTGGACAAGGTGTATGTACTTCATTTAGGACGTGGTAAACTCAGGTGCCGTTTGAAGCTGGGTTTAGGAAAGGGTTTAAAAAAAGAAAATAAAAAAAAGATTCGGACTCTTGATTTCTTCACCTCATTCAATCTCAATTTTTTATTTATTTCTCAATTCTAAATCCACTTTTTATTTCCCAATTACTGAGCACCACCTCAATGTCTTAAAGGTATACAATGTGCACTTAAACACTACCTCTAGATTTTTACTGGTGTTAGTGTTTAGACATTTATATACTATTTCTAGATTAAAAAAAATACAGCTGCTGACCAGATTTTAAGCCACAAATTGCGGTTACGTGTTTATTGTTTACTCAAGAATTCAGGGAATGTATTGTGAGCAACCATTCAAATTAAGTTTCAATTAATCGAATTAGCTTGATATTCAAACCGAACTTAATCTCTATTCAACTAACGAGAAATCAACCCCAATAATTCCCCGATATGCTTCCCAAACACTGCCCAAAACAATAGTATATCGGTATTCAACGTTGTACACATTATATAGGGATCTCACATATATATATAAGTTATTACAAACCTTAAGTAAAAGTTTATAATTGAAACAAAAATAAGAGCAGCAGGGTTGAAGTTTTAACTCTCGAACTTTTTAAAACATAATTAAACAAGTACTAAGTTTTATTTAGGTTCTACATGATGAAGAGTACTACGCAGCGAAAAATATTTTAAAACAAATCAAAAAACAGTGTGCTCAACCCACGAACACCACCATCACGCAAAAGAAGAACACAGACTATTCATCCCTTTCGCCAATATCGGCAGGGAAGAAATAGCAAAAAACCAAATCATCTTTACCTGCAAAATTTCAACATTGCAAACGTGAGTATGAAGGTACTCAGCAAGACTTACTCGTGGGACATACATTAGCAAGGATAATAATGCAATAAGGCTTAATTGCGAAAAAGAAGTAGATATTAATAATTTAAAAGCGAAGCATAAAGTAAAGACTCACAGGCAACTAATTACTAAACCCAATCAATTAAATAATTATACAAAATCGTAATAAAAGATGTGTCAATAATACATCTCCAATATATCCCACAACTTTACTATTATTGATTAAGGAAGTGAAGTTGTTAACTACGATGAAAATCAATGGACACCAAGCTTGGTCATAACCGAGACCGTGGCGATTTGAACCAATTATACACCCTGCAGGAGAGTTCAATTGTACCCACACGACTTGAGGACCATCCAGCTTATGCAACTCGCGACGTCGCATAAGAGAGTACTCATGTCAACCTTTCTCTCATCCATTCCCGAATGGTTAGACAATCGATATGTCAGATAGGACCGGTCCCGTGTCTCGTAGGAGCCCAGCGGTCACTTGTGCGTGTCAGTCAAGACATGCCGTCATGGGCCAAACGTTGGTATGCAAATAAGATATTTGGCTTGTCTTACCATTATATTCGACATGTGGTATGAACTAAAAGTGCTTAGGCTAACAATTAACAACGGTCGGTCTTTAACCGACATAGACAGGGCTACCGCACACAGGACTCCTTTTGTGCGGCCAACCTATACTTCTCTATCCGGTCTTTAATTCATCATCCTCAAGTTTAGACCAACCATATGAGTAACAAGTTGAATAAAGATCCTATACCCGTAAAAAGATGATAACTTTCTACCGATTCGACTTCTATCGGTCTAGGCATGGCTAAGCAAGACACACCGGATCTAAGAACTACCAACTCCGCCTATAAACCTAAGACTCCAAAGAGAGGGTAGTAATCAGATTCCAACATAACCACACTTAATCTATTGCCCGACAAATGCAATAATAAAACACTAATTTATTTCATAATTTGTATAAAATAAGGATAAACATGTATGATGTTTGCCTTGCGATGTTAAAATCTCCTCAGCAAAACTACCCACAGGTGCTTCACCCTTTGGAGTACCCACGTCACTCCCGAGTACGTTGTTCACTAAACAATGAAATAACGACAAAATAAATATACATGCTATGCAATGCCATGACAAAAACAAACAACAAAACAATTTTATTTGTAACCTTTTCTATTACTAGAGGGAGTGAACACTACAATTTTAAGTAGTTAATCATTTTAAACCAGTAGGGTAAAAATATCAATAGCGCTTAATTAACTACCTTAAGTAAAATAACCAAATTAGTAAAAATGATTTAGTTAATTACTAAAGCAATTCATTTAATTTGTTTAGACAAATTAAATTAATACTACTCAGTAATGTTTTTGGGACTCCAACCAATTTTAATAGGTCAAGGTTCAGTAAGTAAAATTTAGAACCAAATTTGGTTAATTATTAGCAAATATTCTAATTACTATGAATTAAGTACATAGAAAACAGAGGTAAATTCATTATAAAATAATTACTAAAGACATTAGCCTAAACCATTTTTATACTGTTCTTTAATACCCTAAGCGACAATTAAGCAAATTTTTAATAATTTAAAATGCACACATAGTTAATTAAGAATTAAACATGCATTAACAAATTTCTGTAATTAATCATTATTAAAACAATTAATTATTTTTTTTATTTTTAATAAATATTTTATGAATTTAGAAGTCTATAAAAATTGGTTTCATATTTTTCTGAGCTAGTATGAATTTTCTGTGAATTTTACAAATTTTATTAAATTTCTGCGCAATAATAAAGAATTTTCCGGAATTGAATAAAATCAACCCCACACGCGCCACGTGGCGGCTTGCGGGCTCAGGCACAGGGAAGGCCCGCGGGGCTCGGCCACACCGGATCCGGCCTGGCCACACCGGATCCGAGGCGAGCTCGGTCACCAGCCATGGAGGGGGCGCCGTCCCCGACGGTCGCGAGCCAGGGGGCTAGCCCGAAAAGGGCCACCGCAGCACGAGAAGGTGTCTGGGGAGGTCGTCGTTGCCACTAGCTCACCGTAACTAGGGTGACGGCATGCGGCGGCGAGGAGGAAAGTTTGGCGAGGTCGCGACGACTCTCCGGTGCACGAAACTTGAAGCGGTTTCTTCGTAGAGCTTCACGGTGCCGAGGAGAAGGCTGGCACGGGTGAAGATGGCATCGAAAATGGCCGTAGCTACCTTGTCACCGACGAGGTCCTACGGCTCCGACGAACTGCGGCGAAAGAGCTTCAAATTTCCTACAAAAAACCACAAAATTGGTTGAAGCTTCCACACAGGAGGTGCGGCAAGTCCTAAGGAAGAAGGATCCGAGAGAAAACGAGAAGAAACCAGCGGGAGCACATCAGATTTCACGAAGAGCGGCCAGCTGCACCGAAGCTCAGGTTTTTGGGAAAACTAGGAAATCTGGCGAACTCGGTGCAGGGAAGGAGAGGAGGAGAGGGGAGGAAGCTCGGGGATGGAGTGGCACACGAGCTTGTGAGGAATGAGAGCTGAGAGATGGTCGGCAGTGGTGTTCCTCCCCGAGGCACGCCGTTGCCAAACGCGCGCAGGCGAGTGAGGAAGAGTGAGAGTGCCAGGAGGGAGTGAGAGAGCGGAGGGAGAGCGAGAGAGAAGGTAGAGCAGGGGCGCGACAGGTAGGGGGGGCGTGGCGACCCGGGCAGCTGAGCTCGTGCATGCGCGCCGCGCGCGGTGCGCGCTGTCTGCGGGCGGCTGGGAAAGGAGGAGAAGAACAATGGCCTACAGGCGGGGTCCGCAGCTTTTTCAATTTTTTCTGATATTTTTCCGAATTCCAGCGACAGCTTCTGATTTCGCAGCAAAAACTCAACGTTTTGAGTTTCGATGAATTTGAAAATTTGTGGAGCTGAAGAACTTTTTATGAGGAACAACTTTCATTTTTGGACCATCTTCAAATTCGCAGCGGATTTAATTCTATAAATTTAGAAAGGCAGATAGTTGATTTTTGAGGAAATAAAACAATTTGGGGACTTAAACTTTTTGTTTTAAATTTTTACAAAAATCCTTTTATACTTTCTGAACCTTGTGATTATTGATAAATAAGAATTTTTTCAGATATTACTTTGAATTTTCTTGAGCTTGCTTTCTTTGAAAATTTTTAAATTCACATCAAATTTGAATTTCTATTGACTTTGGTCAATTGAATTCTAGTTCAAATTTGAATTCAATGCTTCGAAACACGAGGGACGTTACAGCCCTCTCCCCTTAAATAAATCTCATCCCGAGATTTGATAAAATAGAAGGGGAGTGCAGACAAAAAGGAACTCAAAAAAGGATGGAGGTTAACTTAAAGGATTCAGAGGACGGTAAGGAATTTAAAGAAAACTCAGTTACAACTTTGAGAAGAATTCTGGATACTTGGCACGAAATTTATCTTCCGGTTCCTAAGTTGCTTCTTCTTCGGAGTGATTACTCCATTGAACCTTGACAAATTTAATCGTGCGATTCCGCAACTTGCGCTCTGCCGCGTCAAGAATCCGCAACGGGTACTCGATATACGAGAGATCTGGCTGTAGATCAAGAGTGTCCACAGCAATGACTTTGGTGGGCACCCGAAGACATTTCTTCAATTGCAAAATATGAAAAACATTGTGTACACTTGAGAGAGAGGATGGAAGCTCTAATTGATACGCCATGGCACCATGCCTTGCAATAATCTTGAAAAGACCAATATAGCGAGGGGCTAATTTTCCTCTCACTTGAAACCTTTGAGTGCCGCGAAGTGGAGATACCTTGAGACAGATGTAGTCTCCAATTTCAAAATGAAGTTCTATTCGATGACGGTCCGCATAGCTCTTTTGTCGAGACTGTGCCACACGCAAATAATCTTGAATTTGCCGCATTTTAGCCTCAGCCTCGTTGACCAAATCAGGGCCAAAGAAAGGTCTTTCTCCTGATTCAGACTAATTCAACGGTGTTCTATACCGCCTCCCATAAAGGGCTTCAAAAGGAGCCATCTTTATGCTTGATTGATAGTTGTTGTTGTAGAAAAATTCTGTGAATGGCAAGCAAATTTCCCACTTCTTTCCATAGGTCAGCACACACGCCCTCAACATGTCTTCAAGGATTTGATTGACTCTTTCTATTTGACCTCCAGTTTGAGGATGGTAAGCCGAACTACATAAAAGTTTGGTATCCATCGCCTTATGAAGACTTTTCCAAAAGTGAGAGACAAACTGTGAGCCATGATCCGAGGTGATGGTTTTTGGAACACTATGGAGACATACGATGCGAGTAAAGTAAAGCTCCGCATAAGGCTTTGCCGTATATGCCGTCTTGACCGGAAGAAAATGTGCCGACTTTGTCAACCGATCAACAATAACCTATATAGAATCATAGCCGTTGGCGGTTTTAGGCAACCCAACTATGAAGTCCATACCAATATCCTCCCACTTCCATGAAGGAATAGGCAAAGGTTGTAGTGTACCTGCCGGTTTTAAGTGGCTTGCTTTCACTCGTTGACATACATCACACTAGGAGACGTACCGAGCGATTTCTCGCTTCATGCGAGTCCACCAAAACTTTTGCTTCAAATCCTGAGATATTTTAGAGCTTCCGAGATGGATAGACAACAGAGAGTCATGTGCTTCATCTAAAATTTTATCCCGAAGTTCTTGCGCTTTTGGAACCACGAGTCGCTTTCGGAACCAAAGAACACCTTGCTCATCTATAGAGAAACAATCAGCTTGACCCTCATCTATCTTGGAACGAATTCGGGCCACGCCTTTGTCATTCTTTTGAGCCTCTTTGATCTGATCCAGAAGTGTGGACTTCACCTCTAAGTTGGCGAGAAATCCTTCTTCGACTATCTCAATACCAAGCTTTCGAAACTCATCATATAGTGTGTTTGTTTCGGCTGCAACAGTTAAGCAATTGCAATGACCTTTGCGACTCAAAGCATCGGCCATCACATTTGCTTTGCCCGGGTGGTAATGTATCTGTAATTTGTAGTCCTTGATCAACTCAAGCCACCTTCTTTGCCTCAAGTTCAGGTCAGCCTAAGTGAAAATATACTTGAGATTTGTGATCGGTATAAACATTGCAAGTTTTACCGAGAAGGTAGTGCCGCCAAATTTTTAATGCATGAACCACAGCGGCAAGTTTAAGGTTATGAGTAGGATAATTCTCTTCATGACGCTTCAATTGACGAGAGGCATATGAGATGACTCTCGCTTCTTGCATAAGAACACACCCAAGTCCGACATGTGAAGCATCGCAGTAAACATCGAAGCTTTTGTTAATATCAGGTTGAGCAAGGACGGGAGCTGTTGTGAGAAGTGTCTTCAAGGTTTGGAATGCTTGCTCACAATCCGAAGACCATTCAAACTTTACACCTTTTTGCAGCAGCTTGGTCATAGGCTTTGCAATCTTAGAGAAATCCTTAATAAATCGTCGATAATAACCGGCAAGACCAAGGAAACTCCGAATTTCAGTGACACTTGTTGGTTGTTTCCAATCCAACACATCTTGAACCTTAGCAGGGTCAACTGTGACACCATTTTCAGAAATGACGTGTCCAAGAAAAGCCACTTCTTTCAGCCAAAATTCGCATTTGCTAAACTTGGCATATAACTGATGTTGTCGTAGCTTCTCAAGCACAACACGCAGGTGGCGTGCATGCTCTTCCTCAATCTTTGAGAAGATGAGAATGTCGTCAATGAAAACCACGACAAAGACATCGAGCTCTTCCATGAATACGCTATTCATCAAGTACATAAAGTACGCAAGAGCATTTGTAAGACCAAAGGACATAACACGAAACTTATAGAGTCTATACCGGGTTGAGAAGGCCGTCTTCGGAATGTCCTCTTCTCTGATTTTTATTTGAGGATAGCCAGATCTCAAATCAATCTTGGAAAAGGAACAAGCACCGACAAGCTGATCAAAGAGGATATCAATCCGCAGAAGCGGATATTTATTTCTAATAGTGACAGCATTCAGCGGACAGTAGTCAACACACATCCGCATTGAACCATCCTTCTTTTTAACAAAAAGAGCCGGAAAACCCCAAGGAGAAGAACTTGGACGAATAAAGCCTTTGTCCAAAAGTTCCTTCAGTTGCTTCTTCATTTCAACCAACTCTTCAGGAGACATCGGATAAGGCCGCTTCGAAATTGGAGCGGTTCCAGGTCCGAGTTCAATAATAAACTCCACCGCACGGTCAGGCGGCATTCCTGGCAACTCATCTGGAAAAATATTCGGGTATTCACAGACTACGGGAATAGATGATAACTCTGAAGAAGATATAGCCCTTCCCAAGATAAAGAGAAAACCAACCACTAGATGAACTTCTTAGGGAGACAACTCTTCGGGCCACATATATGATGGCATCATTAGAGATCAACCAATTCATCCCAAGAATAATATCCAAACCCTTCAGATCAAGAACTAGTAAATTGGTTGAAGCTTTGACACAGGAGGTGCGCCAAGTCCTAAGGAAGAAGGATCCGAGAGAAAACGGGAAGAAACCAGCAGGAGCACGTCGGATTTCACGAAGAGCGGCCGGCTGCACTGAAGCTCAGGTTTCTGGGAAAACTAGAAAATCCGGCGAACTCGGTGGAGGGAAGGAGAGGAGGAGAGGGGAGAAAGCTTGGGAATGGAGTGGCGCACGAGCTCATGGAGGAAGGAGAGCTGAGAGATGAGCTGAGAGAAGGAGGGAGTGGGAGAGCGAAGGGAGAGCGAAAGAGAAGGTAGAGCAGGGGCGCGACAGGTGGGGGGGGCGTGGCGACCCGGGCGACTGAGCTCGTGCATGCACGCCGCGCGCGCTGTCTGTGGGCGGCTGGGAAAGGAGGAGGAGAAGAACAGTGGCCGACAGGCGGGATCCGCAGCTTTTTCAATTTTTTTCTGATATTTTTCCGAATTCCAGCGACAGCTTCTGATTTTGCAGCAAAAACTCAACTTTCCGAGTTCCGATGAATTTGAAAATTTGTGGAGCTGAAGAACTTTTTATGAGGAACAAATTTCATTTTTGGAGCATCTTCAAATTCGCAGCGGATTTAATTCTATAAATTTAGAAAGGCAGATAGCTGATTTTTGAGGAAATAAAACAATTTGGGGACTTACATTTTTGGTTTTAAATTTTTACAAAAATCCTTTTATACTTTCTGAACCTTGTGATTATTGATAAATAAGAATTGTTTCAGATATTACTTTGAATTTTCTTGAGCTTGCTTTCTTTGAAAATTTTTAAATTCACATCAAATTTGAATTTCTATTGAATTCTAGTTCAAATTTGAATTCAATGCTTCGAAACACGAGGGACGTTACATCTATAATATATTGTAAGGCTAGATTTCCAACTACAACCATGTTTAGAAAAAAGTTCCAAACTGGACTGGTTTTCATAAAACCAATCCGATCTGATCTGGAGAGCTACCTAATTTTTAGAAAAAAATAAAAAGTTCAAAAATTCAAAAACAAGTTAAACTGGTTGACAAATTTTATAATTGAAGATCGTAGGCTCGTGAAACTAGTGGGTTTCAAAATTTAAAAATTAAAAGCTAAAACCGGTGAAATAGGTAATATTGGAAAAACAGGGTGGTTTATCGTCATATTTCCACTAAATTTTATTTAAACTTTAATTGTGGTGGTCTTTTATCAGATTTTTATCTCCGCTCGTTAAAAAGCACAGTTTTTCTTTTCTATGTACATACGGTAAAATGTTCCCAAAACAGATAGGTTAGATTACGTGCACATAAAAAAAATGCACCGAGAGTTATTCCTTCTTACAGATACAACTACTTAAAATAAATATATGAGATCTAAATAAAGTTGTTGGAAACAAAACAAATTTAAGGAGTCCTTTCTCTTCATCAACGTCGGTTGGGACCTTAATTGGTGGCAGAGGGAGATGCGATCTAGACTGACGTGTTGGCTATAGCAAATCTGGCAAGCCGGCCGGTTTTGCCGGCTCGCCGGCCAGTTTTTTGCCAAACCGAAAACCGACCGGAGCCCAGTTTTTAAAACCCTGCTTAGACCTCCTTTGTAACACAGAAATTTCTTATTTGGTTCAAATGGACACGGAGTTATCTTTTATTACAAAATTGTCGGATAAATTTCTCTATAGACACTTTTACAAATTTAACAGATAAACTCTTTTGGATCTCTCAGATAATGGACCCACACGCACCATCTCTATCTCTTCTCTGTCTCTACTATTAAAAAGCACAGTTTTTCTTTTTACGTACAAACGGTAAAATATTCTCAATAGAAATAGGCTAGACTAAGTGCACACAAAAACTGTATCTAGAATTATCTTTTCTTAGAAATCTAACGAATAAAATCTCTTCATAGACACTCTTACAAATCTAACAGACAAGCTCTTCTGAATCTTAAATCCACAAGAACCTCTACAATTAATCAGCGCATTCAGTTACCACTGGTGGTTGCATGTACCCTATTAAAGTGGATGGCTTCTTGATTTAAATCTACGTTCTTTTTTTTCTTTCCCCTTGAATCTCGGATGTGCATGTAGAAATTAGTTTGGAAAGAAAAGACCGCATGCAAAGTGGAAGACGTGTATCCACTGCACGCAGCGCATGTCAAGACTGTAGCGTTAGCATGATCATGAAGTATATTAATATATATACAGGATGAAAATATACATAAGATTAAATTTCTGCTATAATTATTAAAGTACTAAGATAATAAGTGTAAAAAAATATATCTATATTTGTTTAAAAATTTCTAAAGCACATCAAACTTTGAATATGATGCATGTAATACCCTTTATTATGATGATAAATAATAAGAAATTTATAATTTTAATTTTAATATATTATTTGTTTAATTTAATTTTTTTATCGTAGCGTTAACACGGGCATCGATGCTTAGTTTTCACAAAAGATTGTAAAACCGGGCTTGATCGGTAACAACGGTAGGACCGGTCATTTATACTCTCTCTATTTTAAAATATAAGCACGTTCAGAGAAAGTTAAACTAGTATCACTTATACCACTTAATAATATATAATTAATAATATTTTATTATATAAAAATTATATATTTTAGATTCATCGTGAAATAAAATTTCATAAAAATATATTTTTACATTATAAATTACGTAATTTTGTATATACTATTAATTAAAAGTTAAAAATATTTGATTTTATTTAATTCTAAAAATGTTTATATTTTAGAACAGAAGTAGCAGCGTTACTTCCAACGGGTATCAACCATTCTACCACCGCCTTAAAAAAACCATTCTACTACCACTGGAACATTGCGGACAAGAGAAGGAATTGAGACCAGGGGCATTCTCCTCAATGTCCACTCACATGGACCCAGCCATCCGTCCGTTCCGCGAAGAACAGCTCGTTTGGGCAGGAAAGCGTGTGGGAGAAAAAAAAAAAAATAGGCCAGTAGCGCGGGCCCCGTGAACTGGTCGATGAGACCCTGTCACGTTCCGCGCCTCCAACCCACAAATTGCATCATACTGACAGTGGGTCCCAACAGCTGGCTCCGTCTCTTGTGCCTACCGGTCTGTTTTGGTTGCTGCGGTTTGGTGCATGGAGGGCCAGTCCGTCGCACGTGCGCGGCCACCGTCCACTTATTGCCCCGACCAGTGAATAGCCCACCGATATTTGTTTAACCGCCGCGGATCTCGCTGTCGGATGGCGATCCAACGCCCTACTATCCGCGCCGCGCCTGATCGTTCGAAGGGGCCACACCGTCCAGATCTTATCTTTTTACCGTTTCCTCTGTGGACGAGGAGTCGAGTGGTGTGAGGCTGCCGCATGGGGCTCCGTTGTCGGTGAGCAAACGGACGGACTGAAGGATGGATAAAGTTGTTGGCAACCTTCAAAAACAATGAATACCAAAGGAATTTCAAGTTTTATTGGCTGTTAGACTAAATTTGCAGTATTATACTTAGGATTTAGGGGAAATTAAACTAATTTTTATAAAATTACAATATTACATATTTCTATAAAATTAAACTTTACAATTTCTATCAAATTCTAAGGTTCCAAATGGACCCTAACCTTTTGTCATCCATTGTCCACGCTGCTCCATAGTTGAAGCTCCTACGAAGCTTCTCTATGCTGAGGGGGGAAAATCATTGCACCAAATCTGCAGTTTAACCACAGTATTGCAACCTAGATCATGGATCTCCACTGTGACACGGATTGATCAGCTGGTTTGGTACTTTCTCTGTTAATAAACAAAAACGTTTTGCCAGTGAATGTTGGGGGCTTGTCCCCTTCAACTTTTTTACTGCTTGAGCAGAGATCTACATTTGAATGGCGCTAAATGCTCTGTACTGATCATCTTTTAACACCTTAATTAACTTAATATTGTTTTAGAATCTTAATTAACTTATTGCTGTGCAAATGCGGTGCAACGGACACGTGGCTCCCGACAAGTTGGGATGGTGCTTTTTGCGTGTATGCATTGATAAAAGGGTTATCAATATAGTGGCGGACTCACTCAGACGCTTTAATTTTGAACTGGAGTATGCTCGTAACTAGGTAGATTTTAGAATAGATCAAATGATTATGAACTATTGAATGCTGATCTCAAGACTTAAATTGTTCTTGTATTTCATAGAGGCAAAAGTTCTCTAAGAATTATTAATTACTGTATAATTCGATTTAGAAAGTAATTAGTGAGTTTTAGCATGTAACGGTAATAATAAATATGTTGTCAACTAATATTAATTTGTTTTCTTATGTACCTTATTTTTTAATCTCATAGCAGGAGAAACAATAGCATTTGGTCTATATTAAAAGAGCTCTTATACTAACTTCAACAAATGGCCTCATGAGGTAGTACAATCCTTTTAGCACAACCAAAGGCAAAAGCCATAACTCATTGTTATATATTGAAAATAAGACGGTTGAATCGTTTACAGCTCAGATACACGTATATCTCCACCCCAGCTCATAGGCAAGACATCCAAATCTGAGTGACCCGCACCAAATCGAAATGGAAACCCGAGCGAGGGTGAAACATGATAAAGTTTCGTATTAAGTGGACAAGATTTTTAGGAGTGACGTGGATGACATTTCGGACACTTGTTCCTGATGGGGCAGCGGCGCCGGTGGATCCAAGCGTCAGCATGACTGTGACCAAGTGACATTTTTTCCCCTATCTTGCCCTAATATGTCCTCAGCCACTTGTTATCGGCCACGTGTTTACTACTCTCTGCATTAGGAACCTTATTACGTGTACTCACTAGATAAAGGATTTTAATTATTGGCACCATTTTTTGTTTTTTTTTCTGAACAGGGTTTAGTCATTAGTGTTTACTACTCTCAGAATTAGGAACCCCATTACGTACTCACTAGATAAATAATTTTAACTAATTGTTGGCACCATTTGTTGTTGCTTCCTATGCCTAGCTAACATAATGAGATCGTGTGGGGCAAGAGCCAAGAATGAGACGGATTTGAAAAGGAGATTACGCGCAAAGCTAGGCACCAAAATTATAGTCGCGTTCCGGCCCCGGCAGATTGATTTTTTTTTTTTGCAAACAAATTTTGTAGTTACAAAAAAGTAATTTTGTGAATATTAATGCAGGCGAAAACGACGCAGCAACCGTGACAGAGGAGAAAAATGTTTGTCGCGTGCGGCGCGCAGTGGTCTCCGCTGCTCACACGGATAACGTCCGACGTGGATCGACAGCGGCGATAACACCAACGTGACGGAGAAACTTGGCCAGGAGCCATGGGCCCGTCGCTGGCCGCCTGAATTTTCAGAAAAAAAAATATGTATCGGCGTGCTGTTCGGCTGTTTCTACAACTCTAGAAAAATTTCGTTTTCGGTACGTACACAAAATGAGCAAAAAAAATCTTCGGGTGTGACGGGAGGAATCGATCGTGTGTTTGTCGTGGGAACATTCTTTTTTTAATTTTCGCGGATACACTACACTGGACGTCGCTTATGCATGGCGATTCTTGTGATGCTAAGCCCTTTTGGATGAACAGATATCATCCGGAAGGTCGCATTTGCATGGGGAGGCAGCTTCCAGGGATAAGGACGGTCGGGAAAATAAGTAACATCACGAATTATTTGTAGAGATGACATCTGCATATATAGTCGGAAATGAGACTTGACTTTCGATTGAGGAACATTGGAAAATATACCCTTGATTCATCCACCCACCGCATTATACATCTTTAACTTTTATTTATTTTTCTTATTCTAAAACCCAACCCTTATTTCCTATTTATCAAACGTCACCACCAGAGAGTAAAATTGTAAATGTTAAAGGAGATTGTAAAATGACACAATTTGGCATCCTTTCACGTTGCCAGCAAATTGTTCTAACCTTTCTTTTGGACAATAATTAATGAAAAATTTGATCCCACATAAATGTATTTTTTTATAGTTTTTTGGATTTATTTTTAAAATTTTAAATGTTCTATCTTAAAGTGAATCAAATATTTCAGCATTGTTTTGTTGGTAAAATAAAATGTTTCTGTGGCAAAACTGCCTTAAAAACACAGGATGGCTCGCTTAAGATCAATCTCGGGTGATATTGATTAATAATACTCAAATAGTACAATACGAGTAATAATATAAAAGAGAGAAAACCGATTAAAGTCTTACAAATGAGTTAAGTAGTCTTAGAAGAGAAAGTTTAAAATATAGCGGAAGCGATACAGAAGAGATACAATAATTTTCTAATATGCTAAGACATGCTTCACTCCGCGTGACCGGAGTTCGATGAGGAGGAAACCGGCTCCCAGGACTAGTTAGCCAGAGGTTCACCTTCCCATACTCTCTTGTCGCAACATCTACACTAGCTCCGTGTAGGAAGAGCAAAAAAAAATGAGAAATAACAAACTATGCGTACTAATTACTCAGAAAGACTTACCTGTTAAAAATAGCTAACTACAGCCGACTCCTAGTCATGAGGGGCTGACTCATAGGAATGATCATTTGCATAAAGCATAGTACTATTAGTGGATCCTTACTTTCAACTTTAAGCGGTGAGTTAAGTTCACAGAATGTAAATTTAATTTGCACTGTAATCTATAGTAGACATGGTTGCCAAACAATTGTGTATGAACTAAGCAACAAATCATATTATTAAATATTAGTCGAGTTATTACTACAACATGACACAGTAAAAAAGTGGTACTCGTTACTGTAAAAAATAGCGATTATAATCGATTTACACTAGCTGGAAAAACCCGAAGTACACGACACGTACGGGCTTCCTACAAGCCGCAGGTGGCAACCTTTCACAACGATACCATAGAGCCGGTCCGACGTGCACCTCTCCTGAGCGCATGGTCCTCCATACGATCACCACACCGGGTACATTTATGGTTAGATCCAAGGGTTTTCTCTACTCTCCGTCGAAAGATAGGTAGTGTTACGTCCAACCACTACGGTATCGGGCTACATCAGTTTCTTGAGTCTCACGTCTCCAGTATGCCTTCGGTACTGTTCAAACTTTCTCAACAGGACCACACTCGAATCGGTCCTTAACCGACGCTACCAAAAACTCAGCCTTGTCAAACCCTCCTATACACTATCTCCGCCCAATCTCAGGTTTATTCAAGTGTGGGATAAAATAAAACCTATAGCTCGCGAGTGAGGTTTCTTGTAGCCTAGTTCTACATCAAATTACTTACACCAATATATACTCAATAGAGGTAAGTGGCACTATCATGCATCCTATGGTTCTAAACAACTTCTATAACTTAATGCATAATACATTAACTATACAACACATTGTGACAAAATAGAAAAATTTAAAATAAGGTTAATGCACCAGGGCTTGCCTTCGGTTTGTTGAGAGTTAGCACACACAAGCGAGAGATCTTCAGCGACGGACGTCTCTGGAGCAACTAAAGCAAATTGCTGGTCCTCCACGTTGTTTCCTAAGTGCATGAAATGATATGTGAACATGATTAGATATGCAACTACTAAAATGTTAAGGTCATGCGATGATATGCTCATGAAGGCGTATGACAAGAGCGGTATGCGAATGCTTTTATGAAAAATGAGTTTATTAAACTAACATGCTCTCTGTAAGTATATGATAAGGTCTTGATTTTTACCTAAAAGAAATGAATTTCTATACTATACGAAATAGTTCATAGTAGGGAATTTACTTCTAATTTTTTAATATGGTTCTTGAAGGCACAAACTACAATTTTAGTTGTTCATAATATTATTAGGGCTATAAACTAATTTCTTGACAAGTTTTACAATTTATTATTAAACTATGAATTTATAATAAATTAATCTCTAGCTAAGAGTAAATAATCATTTATAAATAATCTACAGTCACATAAATTCTAATTAATGCTAGGATGATACAATATAATCATTAGAATTTAAATATAAAATTTTTACATTGTACTCATGCATGAAAATGATGGTATGCATGTTTAATGCACATTATTAAATTAACAGAAATAATTCCAATTCAGAAAATGCAACTTTGATAGCTCTAAAATATTCTACATGATGAGAGGATTCTAACGGTATATTATTTGCAATTTTTGGAGCTAGAATGAATTTTCTGCGATTTTTGCAAGATTAAACAGTTTTCTGGCAATTATTAAATAATTTCTTAAAGATAGAAAATTGGGAGCCACATGGCGGCCTGTAGACCGCGCAGCACAGGGGCTCACGGGAACAGGCAGCCGCATGGGATTTGGGCCTATGGCCACAAATGATCCGGCGCCTGTATCGGGTTGACCCGATCCGGCCATGGCGGCCTGGCGGCGTCTCGACGGCGGCGCTCACCGGCCAGCAGACCCGGGCAATCGCGCAGTCGGCGCCCTGCGCGAAAATGGCCGCCGCGGCCAGGGGAGCACAGAGGAGGGGCCGATGAGTGGCGGAGCTCACTGGAGCGGGCTGCCGGCGAGGAGTTGCGCGGTCGGACCTTCGGCGGCGACTTGCGGACAGTTGGGTCGACGAGGATCTCAACGGCGGGCACCGAAACCTTCCCGGAGGTGAGAAGAATGCTGGCGCGGGTGAAGACGTCGCAGAGGGAGGCCGGAGAGGGGGTGTCCACGGCGAGGTGGCTGGCCCAAGCGACCGGTCAGCGGCTTTCGTCAAAATCCCTGCGCAAACACCCGCGGATCCATTCGACTGAAGGTTCCCATAGAAGCACCGTGAAGAGGGGAGGCCGGAACCGAAGGGAATCGGGGCAAGCTCACCTTTAGTAGCCGGATTTCGCAGGAGATTGGCGGCAGTCCGGGAGCTCGTGAAATTGGGGAAAAACTCGATCTCATTCGATCCGGTGCGAGAGGAGCTGCGGCAAGGCACTAGGAGGCTTGGGCGAGGAGGGCTGCAGCTTCCCAGCATTAACGGAGGTTGGGGATGGCTCGAAGATGGCGCTTCGCAGAACAATGGCGTAGAGGAGAGAATGAGGGAGAGAGAGAGCGCCGGCCGTGGAGGGAGGAAGGCATAGGGGGAGCTCGTGTCCCTCGCGCCCCCCGACATGCTATCGTGGGGAGACGCATGTGCCCCGCGCGGGGAGGCGTGCTGGCGCCCGTGGGTTGGGGGAGGAAGAAGATGGGGCTGACAGGCGGGTCCCATCTGTCAGTGGTCTGTTGAGGCTAAAGGTTAAGCATTTTGTGCACGAGGAAAGAATTAGTAGACTACCTCGAAATGAGTCCAAATTCGGCAGAGCAGCACTCTAACATGTGGTCTACAAGATAACCGACATGCACAGCCTCTTGCCAAGGAGGATGAAAGATATTGAAATTCGAAAACGGTTAAATGATAAGGAAACTTGAAAAATCTGCTGAAAGGCAGATCAATTAACCAAATTTGGGGTATTAAAAAAATGTCTCCTTAGCTTCAATGTGAACGAAACTTGGTAGAGACGTTCTTAACAAAGTGTTCTACCATCCTACCGACATGCACAGGCAGTTCCATGAGGAATGGAAAGATATTTCGAAACTGGTTACCTGATAAGATGACTTGGAAAAGTCCACTGAAGGTAGATCAAGTAACCAACTTCGATGCTTTGGAAGTATTACCTCTTGAACTCCTATCAATTTGAAACTTTGCAGATCGGCAGGACAGAGATAAATGAACAACTTTTGTTTTGGAATCCTATTGAATTTTACACTGGATTTGAAACTACGAAATTTGTAATATAGGTACTCTTTAAGAATTTGGAGTTTTTGGATTGGAGTCGGTGTAAATAATTTGTCCATCTTTAAAGCAATTTCACACCAAACTTTTGGGTTCCCTTGCTTCATAACTTTTGTTTCCAAAAGTTTTGAACTTTCTCTTTTTGAAAGGTTTTAAAGCATGAAATGTTACAGTTTCAGCAGCAAAAGTCCATTGTTCAAGTACTAAAATCGATTAAAATATTAATATTTTTTAAAAATAAAAAATGGTTAATAAAACATAAAACAACAAATAATTATTTTTTAAAAAGTAAAATAAAAATCTTTTGTAACTAATTGAATGTTCTAGTAAGACCTAAGTGTTCCTGTGGTGAAAATAAAATGTTCTAGCAGAAAAATATTAGTTTTTGCTTTCACTTATACATATTTATAAATTAGTAAAAGGAGAAATAATAAAAGAGAGAAAACAAAATTTAAAAATGAAAATAAGAATTTAAAAGTAAAAAAAAAGAAAATTGTATAAAAAATAAATAAAAAATTTAAAAAAAGGAAAATAAAAAGATAATAAAAAAGGAAAATCACCGTGGTGGTGGGCTGCCAAAATCACAGTAGTCAAAGCGGTAGTGCGGGTGGCGGGGGAGTAGTTGCCGCATTGACGGATGCATCCGGGAGAAACTTGTTCATGAACCATGGGCTCGTCACTAGCTGCTTGAATTTTAGGCTAAAAAAATCTGCTTGAATTTTCAGACAAAAAAAATATCGGTTTGTTGTTCATACAAGGCTACAGCTCTAGAAAAATTTCGTTTTCAGTACCCACAATGAGCCAAAAATCTTCGGTTGTGACAGAAGGAATTGATCGTGTGTTTTGGTGGAAAACATTTTATTTTCGCTCGTGGCGATTCTTGTGATGTTAAGCCCTTTTGGATGAACAAATATCCAGAACATCGCATTTGCAAGGCAAGGCAGCTTCCAGGAAAAAGGAACGGTCGGAGGGTAAGGACAGCACGAATTATCGATATAGAGCAAAACGTAGAATGTTAAAGCGGATCAATTCCTTAGTAGCCATCAAAAAATTTTGTTTCCTTATCAGCCCCTCAAAGTTTGAATTTTTTTATCAATCACTAATATTAACTTTATTTACTAATTCGCCACTCTTATACATTTAGAGGTTTGAAAAAAAAGACTTGTTTGCCTTTCAAATATTTTTTAACTAAGTTTTCTCATTTTCCATTTTAGTGAATATTATAAAAAATTCACATTATAACCCACGAGCTAAAAAAAAATAGTTCAATTAAATTTTAAAATTTGAATTGTAAGCGAAATTTTCTCTAGATGCTTCAAAACCAAACAACATACACTAAAATCAGTAATGATAAAATTTAGGAAAAACTGAAAAAAAAGGTAAAAAGATCTTTTCAAGTCTCTAAATATATAAAAATGGTGAATAAGAAAAAAGTTAACATTAGTGGTTGATAAGAAAATTTAAAATTTTGAGTGACTGATAAGAAACTATAAGTTTATTGTTAGGAGATTGTAAAACAAAACAATTTGGCTTCCTTTTCACACGCACTACCGGAATGCACGTCTTTGCCGAGTGCCAAGAGCACTCGGCAAAAGATAAAAAACACTCGGCAAAAAGTTTGTCGAGTGCTACCCACGGCATAGACCACTCGGCCTATCTTTTGATGGCAAAGAGCAGTTTGTCGAGTGTTTTCTGTCGGACACTTGGCAAACTCTTTGTCGAGTGCCGTTAGGACTCTTGGCAAAAAAAAGTAGACCGAACGGACAGAAAACAGTGACGGAGCGTTTACCGAGTGCCAGACTCGTGACACTCGGCAAATATTTAACGTTTGCCGAATGCTAGAATCTCGACACTCGGTAAACTATTTTTGTTTGCTGAGTGTCTAGGTAAAAACACTCGGCAAACGTTATATTTTTGCCGAGTGTTTTTTCCCAGATACTCAGCAAAATCTGAGGCACTCGGCATAATATGTTTTCGAAATGTTAAAATCAGCTTAAATCACACATATATCACATCACAGACAGTTTATATAAACCACAAACATATAGATCACATCACAAGCATTTATAAAGCAATTTATATAGCATATTACTCACACACAGTCAGTTAAATCACATCACAGTCAGTTCATATAAACAAATCTCACACAAAATACAATAAACATCTAGCATATTAGTTTGCTTCACACATATATAGTCCAATAGTTTCACACACAGATCAACTACGAGGCCACTGCGGCGTATGAGACGACTGGTTCGATGGCACATGATTCGATGCCGCCGATTGATTCTGTACAAAGGAGAAAAGTTTATATATGTTAGATAAGATTTAAAGTAGAAACAAACAACTTAAAATATTTATACTCACAGGAGTAGTTGCAGAAGGAGGTGGAGGAGGAATTAGCTCTGGTGGCAGAGGTTGACCCATTCTCTCGCTAAGACTTTGCATCCACTGAAACATATGCTCCATTCTCTGCCGCTCGGCCTCTTGCCTCTGCCGATCGGCCTCTATTCTCGCCGCCATCTCCTTCCTTAGCCTCCTCTCTTCTGCCAGCTCGGCCTACAATATTTCACCTCAACATTACAATACAAAGCAAAGGTATGTAAAAATCAAAGAACGATGAATAAAACATAAGTAACCTGGAGTGCCTCCATCCGAGACTGTGTAGTGGCTGGTCGTGGGCGTATGGCCGGGCTTAAACTCGAGCTCCTAGCTCGAATCTGACAGAGAGTGGGAGTGGTGGCCGTGTCGAGTGTGCTGTCTCCAATCCAGTACCGCCCGTGCTTCTTGCCTCCTCCTACCCTCATGACGACTTCTCCATCAAAGTCCTGGGTGCTCGGATCGTACTCTTGCCCATAAATCTCTCTTGCCATCTCAGTGTACTCACTGAGGCGGCTGTGGACGGTCGCATTGCTGTACGCCGAGGGCAGGTCCTCCGGGTTGTACTCGACGTCGGAGGTCGCCTTGCCCTTGTGGGCCAAAGCCCATGCCTTGAACTGAGAGCAAGGCTGACCACCATGTGACGAGGACTGCGAAAAAAATAGCAAGATGAGTACAAATTATGCAGAATTGAGCGTTATAATAAATAAATGAATTCGCGTACCCATCTAGTCGCGTATTCGTCGAGGTTTAGGTTGCTTTGATGGTGTGGTGCACCTGGCATCATCAAACGACGCTCCCGACAAGCGTTGTGCGTCTCCTCCCATTCGACGACGCACCACTTATTCACCATCTCTTCTCAACACTAGATATGCTGGGCGTACCACCACGGAGCCACCTACATATCATTAAGTATATGACATATAAAAGGATCAAATTAAGCGTACTAAATCTCAGAAGAAAGCAGTATTAATGTTTTATATTTACCTGCAGGTATTCTTCCCAGGTCATCGTCATGGTTCTTGCTTGATGTATTCTTCCCGAGTCATCGTCATGGTTCTTGCTTGAGTTTTGGTGATCTTTGTGTCAAGGTATGTAGCATGATATGTTACAATAGCCTAGATGCGAGCCTCGTAATGCATGTCCTTGACGAGCTTGACACAGGCTTTATGAGCCACAGCAGCCGCCTTAGCCTCGTATCCATCCTGGCATCTGAAGAAATCTTGCATATAGACGCGATGTATCCAATCATTATTTAGCAATGTCAAATAAAAAACTAAATATAGTGCGAGGAATACTTACCCACAGCTCAGCCGTCACCCACTTCGCCTTGTTGCGAAAGACCCTGCCATCCCGATCTGGTACATCGGGAAAGGCGATGTAGTGGTCCCATGTGTAACCCTGCTCATGCCCTCCGCCATACGCAACCAGGCCCGAAAAATGTAGCCTACACAAAAGACCAAGGATGCCATTGACATGGCGTTTATGATCACCTGTAGCCAGAAGAATCCAACCTCTGCCCAAGTGATTAAGATAAATCATTAGTCTCTCTTGTGATTTTCAACATATCAAATGAAAAATAAATGACAACTTATTACGTAACTTATCTAGCACCAGTGGGCCGAATCAGCGGGCGTGTGTCACGCGGTATCGGTCGTGTCGGGAGGGTAGAGGGACCTCGCAACCAGACACCCGACGTTCCAGAGGAAGCTGAACCCAATGTCGCCTCCTCCTGCTCCTCATCCTCCTCCTGCTCCTCCTGCTCCTCATCTTGCTCCTGCTCCTCCTGCTCCTCATCCTACTCGTCCTCCTCGAGCAACGACGGTGGTACAGGCGACGGTGGAGCTACAGCTGCCTTGCCTCTCCCTCGACCTCTGCCTCCACCCTTTCCTTGACCTTTGCTGGACCCCTCAGCTGCATCAGAACCTCTTTTATACAACGATTTTACCTTTCTGAAACCGCGAACCATCTTTGCCCAATCACCTGCAATAAAAAAAGTAAACCAATCAGCTCAGATAAACAAAATCTATTTAGAATGAGATGCAAAAAAAGAAAATTAAAAAATGAACTAGTACTAAAAAACAAAAAATAATTATTAGTACGGATCATACATGTATTAAAAATAATCATCATAATCGGGATTAGCTGGATCATAAGTCTCATCATCACTATCACCAATGTTAATATAATCGTGCCCAAGCTTCGAAGGAGGAATGGTGTCATCACTGTCATTGCCTAAATATCGCTTAAGTAATTCTAAGTCCTTCACATTATGAACCTTGTCTCCAGCGTCCTCGTCGATAGCCTTTTCATTGTCTACTTCCATTCCGATCGCTTCGGTTAGGCCTATCTCAAAAGTACCTTTCGTAAAGTTTTTGATGTCTTGTCTGAATGGATGGTTAAGAGGGAGGAACTGTCGATGTTTGTCGAACGAAGAGTACTTGCCACCCTTCTTCAACCAAATGAACTGTAGAGCTGCCTTGCATACTGGGCATGGGAACTTCCCGTGAACACACCAACCGCTGAATATCCTATACGCCGGGAAGTCATGCAAGGAGTAGTGGTACCAAATATGCATTTTAAAGTTCCTCTTTATAGCTCGGTCATATGTCCACACACCTTCCTCCCAAGCATAGAGCAAATCATCAATCACAGGCTCCATGAACACACTCATTTTATCCCTCGGGTGTTCAGAAATTATCAATGACAAGAATATATTCTGTCGTTGGGTCGTTGAAAGAGGACGCCCGGGGGTAAATTGAGAGGGACGACGAACACGAGCCAACAAGTATATGGGGCAGCCACCATTCCATAAGGATTGAACCCATCTGTTGCCAGCGCAATACGTACATTTCGAGCCTCTAAAGCTTTGTCGCGATGAATCACATCAAAATGGGTCCATGCTTCACCATCAGAAGGATGTACTAGCTTCTCAGAATTCACCATGGTAGATCCACCTGGTGTAATCTACTGTAAATCCATTCTTGCAAAGATGTTTACCCATTGACCTTTGTTTGTCGACGCATGTTAGCACATCTGCTGCAAGGACACCAAGTGGCAGGCGCTCCTTTAACCTTAGAAAATGCTAGTTCTATGAAAGCATCTGTCTTCTCAATCCATTCATCGGTCAACGAACCCTGACTTGAGCGTCCCGTGTACATCCACGCACGGTCGTCCATCCTTTAACATATCGGTGAGTGACATAAAAATCAATTGCATCTACACAATGTTTGTACTATCTAATAGGTGAAGATAGATCCTAATCCCATCCGAGGATGCGTAGATGAGGTTAGTTTCCATGCTCTACTTCTATTCGAGACAGAATTTCGACAGCACCTCCCTACTGTGACCAGAATACACATCCTGCAAGTGAGATTGTATATCCGGTCACAACAGAGAGGTGATGCTGAAACTCTGTCTCGAATAGGAGTAGACCATAGAAACTAACCCCATCTACGCATCCTCGAACTGTCCAAAAAACGTGGACAATTCGAAACAGATACGGTTATAGATATGCAAAGATCTATATATTTTTAACCGTATCTGTTTCGAACGAGAGACGTCTAACAAGGTTACGTGATCTATGAACATGATATGATAAAAATGTTTTTTATGTCTTACCTTGTGTCTTACAAAGTGACAGGCCTAGGACAATGCAATTAAGTGTCTCCTGCAAAAAAAAAGGAAAATAATAGCTTCAATATTAAGCATATAATACACTGTCTTTCACAACAGCTCCTCCCTTTCCACCACCACCTCGCTCGCGCCATAGTGACTATAGCGTCTACCCACCACCACCATCACCTCGCTCGCGCCAAATCGGGATTAGCGTCTACCCACCACCACCATCACCACGCTCGTCATGGCAATTACTACCACCACCACCATCACCACGCTCGTCATGCAATTACTACCATCACCACCACCTCGCTCGCGACATAGCAACTGTCACCACCACCACCTCGCTCCCGACATACCGACTACCATGATCACCTTGTTCCCGACATGCTGACTACCATCACCACCTTGCTCGCACCATAATGACTAGCACCATTCATTCATAGGTAAAAACACTCGCGCCAACTACGTGTTCAATAACTATAACATGAACAAAAATACACCTGAGGCGGCCGAGGCATGGCAGTGACGGCCGAGGCGGGTCGAGGAGCAGCGGACGTGGCCGGGGCGGG
>BCLH01000049.1:0-31963 GCA_001602315.1 Zoysia pacifica | reverse complement strand
TCGGCGTGACGCCCCCGCCGCCTCCACCCGCCCCTACTTCGGCGGCACCCCGTCGCCTCCGCTGCCACCTTACTCTGTCGCTGCGCTAAATTGTCAGAGCGCAACGCCCTTCGTCTCGACACCGCCCACCGCCGACGACCACCACCGCAGCCTGAGCCGTCCCCGGAGCCTCGCCGCCCCGTCCGCACAGCGCACCCCACCGCCAGGTCAGCCTTCCTCCGTTTTTCTATGTCCGATGGTTGAGAGAAAAAACTCAAAGATACAAACTCACGCAGTTAAGAGATTCTCTGATGATAATGACGGCGACGGCTACGCTGCGAGGTCACCGGAACCCTAGAAATTACTTAATGCAATGACGTGATACACACTAAAAGAAAAAAATTACTTAAAAAACCGAAGAAAATTACTGCAAAAAAAAAATTAGTGACAAAGTCTAATAATTACTGACGCGCTCGTAACAAAAAAACTACTGAAAATAAATTTATAAAAAAAAGTTAGTCAATGGATAGACGCAAGTTGCAGGTGCGCTCGAGAGAGACGCGACGACGCGCTGGTCAGTTGACTTGGTCGTTTGCTGGTTAATTGAGTTCGCACGTATGATAAAGAATAGCAAATGTATATATAATTATAAATAATTATAATTATATTATATAATCACAATCATATAATATAATTATAATATATATAAATCGACGCCTAGAGCTGACAAAAGTAAATTCAAACCTGCTTTTGCTTTTGGTTGGGCTTTTGGCGAGTCACCCAACCAAAGGCACTCTAAGTCAATCAAACTTTTTCTTGACAGTGGACAAGCGAACAATATCAAAGACTCCAGAGCATTGGGGATAGGAAGATGTATAGGGTACAAAGTAAACTATGGAAGGGGAACTAGAAAAAATAAAAATGCATCATCTTATCCATAAATTGTACAGTGCTATACGCAACACTAGGTCGTCTGCTTAGACACCGAATGCGGATTGCAGGCGTGACCTGACACCCTCTGATAGAAGTGCACTCCTAGTCCAATCCTGGAGGTTCTTCTTGGCATCTGCAATATACACATACAAATATGAAGTCAGAGAGAGGAAATGAAGCATTGTCATTTCACTTTCCATGCATTAATATGTCAAGCATAATTGATGAATCCAAATATATTTTTTGACATTCAACAAATTGCGCAGCTCACGGGGTATAATATTGTGCAATATGCTAGATCTGAAGCTTATAGCATGCACAATATTTGACAACAAAAGGGGGCACAACAAGATGGTGGGTCTCTACTACTGTAAGACGTATTTCTGATGCAAAACTATGTACTGCAAACAAATAAGCAGGGAATCATAGAAATTAATGCAACAGAAAATTGGAAAACAAAAAGAAAGATGGTTTCATGTTTGCAATGGCAAAAGCCTAAAAGGATATTTTAAAAAAAAAAACTCGACCTGCAGGGGGTATGTCCATAAAAGAATGCCGCACCACTTTCTGTTGCTAATGCTAACCAAACTTTTAAAGTTGTGGCTCTTATTATTCTGTTGTGCTCAATCAGCTGGAAATTCATTTGTTTTCTGCCAAAATCATCAATTTTCTGTCTGGCCAATTCAAGCGGTCACAACACCCTCCAACAAGGTACCAATGAATTTAGTTTTTACAGGAAAGTATACACACCTTTGTTGCACTTTGTGAACCCAACAATGTTCGCAATGCTGAGGCTCAGGCAAACACCAATAACAAGAAGGTAATCAGCTTGAAGTCTGATGAGAGAGAATATCCCAAGAATAACCCACGCAGCAGCCTGAAACATGGAACACGTATTTTCTTAAAAGAAATTTTGAAACACTTTCTGTGAATCTCTATGAAGGGAATACAAAATTACTAGATCTAACAAGTGCAAACATATGCATAGGAATGGATATGGATATTATTTAGCTAGAAAATGTTTCTCATCAATTCTATATACACCTCTCATCAATTCTATATACACCTCTCAGTCCCCAACAGATCTGTTTGCTGCAGAAAAATAGAGCTGCTCTATTCACAATAAGGACATTTCAGAATTAAGAAAATAAAATCATTTGCAATTCTACAACTAACATGATGTTAAACACAAGTTAATTTTTTTAAATAAAAAACACTATAAAGATGGCACACTAGTAACTTAAGTAAAAACAGGGGGACTTATTTACTTAGTCAGATATAGAGTACAATACCATGTATGCATCTTCACATACAATACATATAAAAGCTAGAGCTCTTAGCACCACTTACAGTCAGATATAGAGTCCACCAGAACAGCCATGAATCCTTCTTGTTCATCCTAGCAAGAGACTGCAACAAAATGGCCAATTTGATTTAGAAGGCTGAATGTTTACGCCAAAACAGAAAAAGAATAACGAGATGGCAATACTAACCTCAGCATCAAGACACTCGAATTTCCAGACACTCTCACCCTCATCATTAATCTCATTCCACCACCTCAACCCGACCAGTATCCTTCCACTGACATTCTTCACGACCCAGAAGTCAAGTGCTGCGAGGAGCACAGTGATGACGAAGATGATGACAAAGTTGTTCACAAAGAGCGCTGACAGTATGTAAAACGCCAATGCTGCAGCCTTCACACAGATATAGAACAACGAATGAGCTAAGAGCTTTGAACAGTTATGCAAAGAGAAATTTAGATCAATGCCATCCCGAAGTGACTAAAGATGTACTATCTTGTTAAATATGAGCAAACTTGTTTTAGCTGAAGGCTACCATCATCATGACATTTTCCATCAAATGTTGAATGAAATCTAATTAGAGAGAGAGAGAGAGAGAGAGAGAGAGAGAGAATATTTACAAAATGGTAATCTTACTTCAGCATCTCTTCATACCTTTAATCTAGGATCTAGAGTGTGTGGAGGTCCTTTCATCTGGGACCTCGAGTGAATAGGATCAGATCCTTTAACATAGGATCTATAGTTAGCCGTAGAGGCTATAAATAAGTGTAATCAGTGATTGAAGAAACCAAGCAATAGAACAGAAAAAATCTGTTCTGGAGCTTCCCTCTGTGCCTCCTACCCCTTTGGGCGCCGTGAGCACCACGGTGCCAACTCATCCCTACAATCTACACAGCCGCCGTAGGATCAACGATTCTACCAATCTGGTTTTCAGAGATGCCAAGTCCTCCTCCCACCACCGCCCTGCCGCCGCTCTTCACCTGGGCGCCAGCCTCCCCCGCGTGGGCGCCGACCCCCTCATGGATGCCGAACCCCACCGGGGCGCTGACCCCCATCTCGGCACCAAACACCTCTTGAGACGACTTGGTGAAGGCAGTCGACGACCTGACTCGCAACTTCGCCGATTTCTCCGTTCGCCTCTCCATCTGGGCAAATTAGCAGACGCCACCACCATCACCTGCTGTCACCGTTCCACCAGTGTTTTCCTATGAGATGCAAAACTACGGCACGACGGAGATGCTGCCACCGAGCGCGCCAAGACACCCCAACACCGTAGCAGCAACCGCCGCCGCCGTGAGCCTCCCCCTTGTCCCCGTCAAGGCCCTAGAGGACAATAGGGCCACGGATGCAGCCGACCTACCGCTGCTCGACATCGTCCAGGCACCACGCCACCCCGATTGGACCCAGTGCGTCCACAAGCTGCTGTTGGGCAACAAGCGATAACCCTATGACGTCTCCCGCCGTGCCGGCCACCAAACCCAAGGGGAGGCCTCAGCGATCACAGCCATCGCCACCCCCCTCACTCGTCAGGGCGTGCGGCACGCTCATCATCTCTTGCATTGAATCCAAAAGCGTCAATGCCTTCCGCAATCTCTCTGGTGTCGATGGGGCCAACGTTGAGCGCCTCAACCAGCGAAACTCGCCCCTGGTGGCCACGTCGGGCTCCTTGTGATCTGGAACGTGAGTGCCCTCATGAAGCTCAAAGAGGATAGGGGGTCCAAGGCGATGGCTACTGACAAGGATGCCGTCGAAGCCGGTGGTCACCCGCCCATACCACCATCCGCAGCCCCAAATTGAGGACAGCCTCCTCTCGAACTGCAGCTCGAGGACGAGCTACTTGCCGGGGGGGGGGAGAGGGGTGGGAATGTTATGTGCACTAGGATGGTCCCACCTAAGGGCTAAGATCAGCCTTTATTATCTTTTTCCTATTTTCCCTTGTTTAGGATACTCCTTCCATTAATTTAGGATCTATAGTGTGTGGAGGTCCTTTAATCTAGGATCTCGGGTGGATAGAATCGGATCCTTTAATATAGGATCTATAATTAGCCGTAGAGGCTATAATAAGTGTAATCAGCGATTGAAGAAATCAAGCAATAGAACAGAAGAAATCTGTTCTGGGGCTTCCCCCTGCGCCTCCTGCCTCTTTGGGTGCCATGAGCACCACGGCGCCAACTCTTTCATCCCTACAATCTACACAGCCACCGTAGGATCAAAGATCCTACCAAGCTTGTGTTGCTAGTGAGTTTGCGCAATAAGCTGCAAATATGTTATATTTATGTTGATACTAGAAAATTTGCGTGGCATTTTTTTGTGGGAAAACAGCAAGGGAATCCCCGGCTGTAAAAATTTGCGTGGCATTGCCAAGCATTCATTGCTATTTCTCTTGGGTCATCCTGTTATTAAACTACATGCATAATTTCAAAGCATAGAGAAATGTAGATATAACTATGATCATGACGCATGCCCCACTGATATTTTTTTTAATGAAGTATGGTGAAATGCAGAGACCCATTACGCTAAACACTTCATTGGCATTTTATTTTATCGATAATTATTAAATATGGAGAAATGTAGCAATAGCAATGATTGAGATACATGCTCCATTAAAAATTTTTCCTCTGACAATTACTCCCTCCATTTCTAAATTGATGTCACCTTGGCCTCTAAAATCAACTTTGATCATTCATCTTATTAGAAAAAGTATTATGAATATCATACAGTTTGTTATGATTTACTTTAACATTATAATTATTTGAATCACAATTTATAAATTTTTTGATTTGAATTTTTTTTGAATAAGACGAATAATCAAAGTTGATGTTAAAAGTCAACGGCGACAACAATTTAGGAACAGAGGGAGTAAGAAGTATGAATGAGAAAGGCAGCACCTTCAACAGCTTTTGCTACCGTTTCTATAAAAGTGCATGGGTCAGAGGGTAGAGGTAAACCAATCACGCTGTTAATACAAAAGGTAGCAAAAAAGCCTCTGCTTGTTTTATCTTCTTTTCATCGTCCTCATGTTCAGTGGATTTATCTTCATGTCGTCACAGGAACTATTAAAGCGTATTTGAAAAATGCAATATGACATGTCAATGCAAAACAAATAATTTAGAATAACTTAGTTGCGTACAAAAAGTTACACAAAGTATTTTTTATACAATCAATAAATGATATATCAATTCCGGTAGAAAAAACAAATAGCTTAGTATACATGATGCAGCTACTGAAGGTTGAAAGAGCTACTTCAGATGTTTCAATCTACCTAAACAGAATGTTAAATATGGAGAAATGCTGTCGGTAGTGCTCTGTTCTGTTCCCTGACCCTTTCAAAGCTCCCCTCGGATATACCCAAAATGTGAATCTCTCTGATTCTAAATCCTCTTTTGCCTATGAAGAAAACCTCTTCTTCTACCTGAATTGGATCAACCTCTCCACCGAGATAAGCAAAGTAGATGCTAAAATCGGTAGCACCCTCTTATCAGAGAGAGAGAGAGAGAGAGAGAAACATACCAGGGGCAGTGACCCAAGCGACAGCTATGGAAGCTTCCGGTTGCTTGCACAGAAGCATTGATCCATAAGTCAATGGCTCATAGAAACTGACTAATCAGATTCTTAGAAACTGCACGCAGTTTAGATACTCCCTCTGTCCCACTTTATAAGGCGTTTTGGGTGTGGCACAGTAACTAAGGACAGTAGAAAAGGTGAGATGCACATAAAAGACGAGGAGAGAGATGGAGGGGTATTGGAAATAGAGAAAGGTGTATTGGGAAGCAAGAACGACTTATAATTTGGGAAAAGTGGAGTAGGCTGGAATGCCTTATAAATTGGGATGGAGAGAGTAGTTAAGATAGTGATTGCACTATAATTTCATCTTGCTGATTTGTGGGGAAAATCATTTATCTATGTCATTACTATAATCTTTGAATTCCCAAAGATCAAATCAAATTGTTTTTTGAAATAGTCACGAAAAAAAGGTTTGTGCACACGAACGGTAAAGGACGCAAATCTAGGAGTATTTTTGTCTTTTTAATGACCACTGTTAGGATTTCACAGAAAAAGTAACAACAACGGTAATTTGCATCTCAACATGTTTTGCAATGGTATTTTGCATGTCTGAAACTTTGTGATAGTATTTTGCAATTCTGCTCACTTTGGAATGGTATCTATCTAAATTTATCGTATGCAAATATGAAATAACAAATACCAGACAGATTACCTTGAAGAGCACATGAAAGAAGCATGTCTTCGGATTGGCATAATTCTCACTAACCGCCTGCGACAAAGAAGCAATGCATTAGCATACTATAATTACCGTAGGACCTCTAAATGGGAAGCAGTAGTAAGTACAAAGCAGAATAAGGGTCTAACACAGCGTAACGCAGTCCATGAAACCCAGAACATTCGGCTAAATTATACTGAAAAATAAAACACTCAGATCTCGGATAGGACATTTATAATATTGCTTTCTTGCTATCCATGAATTACTTAATAAGATTAACATGCCATTCAAAAAAGCCTAGGCCTATCATCCCCATCCAAGAAATGGTAGATCTGGATTAATTCAATCTTTAACCCAAAACCTAGATGTGACCAGGGGAATCAAGGGCGCCGACCACGGAATCTTGCGTACAGAGAAAGAACAGAACTGGCGAAGGGGTAGAGCTATTACCTGCGGCTGCTGATCCATCGGGTTCTTCCTCCGCAACTCGCTCTCTCAATTAAATCTTCGCTACTACTGCCCTTCGCAAATCCTGCCGGCTATCCGTTATTGGCGATATCTTTTTTTTTTCGCAGACCCTAGGCAGAAGATCTCGAGGTCGACGAGGGAGAGACCTTGATGAAGGTCAGAACTGTAAGGTAGGCAGTGTAGGAGGGTTTGGAC
Source organism: Zoysia pacifica (assembly GCA_001602315.1). Taxonomy (NCBI): domain Eukaryota; kingdom Viridiplantae; phylum Streptophyta; class Magnoliopsida; order Poales; family Poaceae; genus Zoysia; species Zoysia pacifica. The sequence continues at coordinate 24,865 of BCLH01000049.1, read as the reverse complement.
GGGAAAAATGTACTTTTCGCTTCAGGTAGTCTTTTCATTTTTAAATTGACGTCTTTTGATTTCAAATCACTTGTCTTATTTAAATTTTTTTAATAAATATTATATATTTTATTATAATTTAATTTATCATTAGAGTTATTTGAATCGTAACTTTAAATTTTACATATTTGAATAATTTTTTGAAAAACAAATAATAACTTTAAAGTCAATCGCATGTGACAGTTCGCAGTTGTTTGATTTGACAGAGGGTAGTTTTTGTTTAAATGATCAAAAGAGGGGCTATAGCTATTTTTTTTTTTGATTGGAGAGCGCAATGAAGTGCTCTTTGGCCTAATTTCAGTTCAAAGTTCCTTTGTAATTTATTAAACTAATATTTTCTCTTCTTTATATCTACTTTTTAAAAAGCACAATTTTTTTTACTTATATATAGTAAAATATCTTCAACAATGAGTTATACTTACGTGCCTACGAAAAATACACTTATAATTATTTATTTTACACGAAAAATACACCTATAATTATTTATTTTACAAATTTATCTATTTATTTTACAAATTTGATAGATAAAATTTCTTCACAGATAACTTTTATAAATCTAACGGATAAGCTCTTCTGAATCTTTCAGATCTTAACCCACAAAAACTATTTTTATTTTTACAAATCTAACGGATAAGCTCTTTCGGATTTTTCAAATCTTAACCCACAAAAACTATTTTTAGTTAACACAATACAATTATCTCAAATAAATATATAGATTTTAAAAAAAGTTGTTGAAAAAAAACAAAATTCATATCCGTCGACGACGGTGGGGCACGCGTGCCACTGTTGGATTTTTGCCTGCAGGATTATAGGCAACGAGGGGGCCCACCGCGTATGCAGAGGTCTGGTACGGTTGGCCGGCATGCAAAAAGCAGTTAATTAGTGTAGTAACTAAACAGTTTATATGCCGGTGAATAGCAAAAATAAGAAAAAAAATATTAATTATAAAGAATGAGAAATTTCAAATTTCAAATATTAATATTAATATATTATTTTTTAAATTAATATTTTTTTAAACTATAGTGTTAGCATGGGGTCATCACTCATTTGCTATTTGGCCTTGTCCATCTTCACATATTAAAAATCTACAAAGCAGGCAGTTCAAAAAAATGAAAAAATTTAAGGCATCGCCCATTTGCTATTTGACTTTGTCAGTCTTCATATATTCATTGAAAAAACATTGTGCTGCTATCCTTACATCCCAGAATAAATATTAGTTTTTACTTTTATATATCACATTTGACCGTTCATATTAAAAAAGCGTTTTGCAAATATATAAATCTCTACTATACTAAAAATGCCATTTTGTAGTGGTTGGTCGTAGGCGATGCCCGCGCCCCACGCTCTCACAATATCTTTGCACTGACAGGTGGGCCACCCACCCAGTCCACTTTTCCAGAAGTGCAAGCTGCACACCCCTCCAGCCCTCTCACCGCCCTCCCCTACACGCTTGCAGACTGACGAGGACATTTCATCATTAATACATACAACACTCCTCTATTTATTATAGATAATCCACAAGACTTTGTGCACGACAATTAAATTTAAACGTGACCTTATTTTTAAATACATATCTTCTTTTATTTAAAAATAGATTGTAACCTAATTATTTTATCATGACTAAAAACCTTAGAGAGTGTTAAAGGAAGCATAAATAAAGACTTGAATATACTCAAGACCATTAAAGCATGTTGAACCCAGGGGAAGATTTAATCTAATTTAGAGTCGAATTGCCCTCTTGTTTTAGAAGTAATCTGCACTAAAACAAATACCTAGGTCACATACGGGATCCGTTTCAGACGTTTTACATATATATAAAATGCTAAGAAGATAACTTTTCGAACGGCATCGGTCTCATCTCCCATTCGACCGGAGTCATTGAGAATCGTTAAAATAAGATGACATCCAGAAACTGCCCTAGTGCTGCGACATTATCTTTTGGTCTTTTGGACCGTGTATCTTTCTAAGGTCCATTAATGTTAAGGTTCGCCCTTAAAATCGTTCTAAACTCTATATAATCAGTAGCCACCATCATTAGAGTTAGGTTTTAATTAGTTTTCTTCTGTTATAAATATTTTATTGTTTGACGGTTTGTTATTTTTTTAACTTCGTGATTTAATTCGGATTTCGTAATTGAGTTGCGTTCTTCCTTTTTTTTATTTGTGTTTTTCGATTTGCAGGATGAGATTAGCTTTCTTGACGAGGTCAATCGTGTGTGCACGATTGGGGAAGTGGTGCTGCGATTGCGACGTTCGGATCGTGTTGATTTGAGACCGGATCGATTATGTGTCGCATCTCCATTAAATCAAGAGTTACCACGACCTGATAAAAGATCAGGAACAACATACACATCACAGCCTCCCACTGCCAAGCGGCCACCGCACTTTGGCCCTCCCATACTCCACTACACCTCCACCTCAGCCTGGCTCCCTCCACCTTGCCTCACTCCCGATGTGGTCGCTGTACTCCGCTCCACCCTCCTCGGGCTGGCGCGACGGCTGCTGTAACAACCCAGACCCAAATATGGCTCATGCCTAAGCACACGCTGCATGGGACAGACCTACAAAATAACCCGCTTATGTTTTCATCCATGCTTCACGTAAAAAGGTTAACCTGAGGTTACTATACTTTGAGTCACTGGCTATTTAAGTTAGTCCATCTATTTTTAAACTAGCAAGGTGGGACTAAATCTTATAGTTTACCTAGCTACACCACAAGACATGAGAGTTGAACCTTTTTACACGAGCCTCACAGACTCCCACCCTCAAAGACTTGACGTCCATGTCTGTTAGCTTCATGAACTTTGAAGTCTCCTAAAAGATATAAATGAATTTTAGTGATTGAGTGAACACTATAGGTAATGTGTGTGACTATAGGTATCTCATCGCATTTTTAACATCAATATGGTGAGCTTCCTTGACAGATGACAAGGATGATCTCAAGACGAGTAGTATCGGGCGTTGGTGGACCAAAGCTAAGGACTAGTGTGGCAGAACCGCCCCAAAAATCGCAAATGGCTCGCCTAGAGGATCGATATTGGGTGATATTGAATAACAATACCTAAATAGTATAACACGAGTGATATTATAAAATATAGAAAACTGATTAAAGACTTACAATAAAGTTCAAGTGGTCTTAGGAGAGATAACTTTTGAAACAGAGTTTAAAACATAACGGAAGCGATACAGAAATGATACGACAGTTTCCTAATATGAACCATATCTTGCCCTAAGACATGCCTCATTCCTCGTGACTTGGGGTGGGTGAAGAAGAAACCCGGTCAACAGATCAGCCCGCAGGAGGTTCACCTTCCCACACCACCTTGCCGCAGCGGTCACACCAGCTAAACAACAAACCGTGAGTACTAATTACTCAGCAATACTTACCAGTAAAAAATGGTCAACTACAGCCGACTCCTAAGCATGAGAGGCTGACCCACAGGGATGGCAATTTGCATAAAACATAGCACTACTAGTGGATCTTTACTTTCATCTTTTAGCGGCAAATTAAGTTCAAGGAATGTAACTTTAATTAGCACTAAAAACTATAGCAAGCATGCTTGCCAAGCAATGGCTAATCAACTAAGCAAACAATTCACATTATTATTATTAGTTATGTTTTTACTACGATGTCACTCGGTGAACAAGTGGTACTCATTACTGTGAGGGGCAGCAATTATAATCGATTTACACCAGCTGGAAAAACCTAAAATACATGACACGTACGTGGGAAGCACGTACGTGGCCACCTTTTGCTCAACCCATAGGGCCGGTCCGAACAGGCGCACTTCTCCCAAGCACAAGGTCCTCCATGGGCTACATCGGTTTCTTGGGTCCTCCTCTGCCGCCGCCAAAAGAGAGGTGGGGGTTATCCAGCCACTATGGCGTTTTGCTATATCAGTTTCCTGGGTCCTATTTTCTCAGTATGTAATCGATACGTGCGAACTTGCTTAACAGGGCCACAGTCAAATTGGTCCTTAACAGATACAGACATGGCTATCATACTTCGGCCATGAGTTCACACAGGAAACATGCCTTCATGCCAACCTACTCCCTGCCTAATCTCAGGTTTTTCATTTCATGGGATAAGGATAACCAGGGAAACAACCTATAGCTCGCGAGTGAGGTTTCTCATTTACTCAACTTCTACTGTAGTTATGACTTAGCCTAGCCCTGCATCGAGTTACATGTACTAATATACACTAAATATGGGTAAGTGGCAATATCATGCATCCTAGGGTTCCAAACAACACCTACAATTAATGTGCAGTACATTAACCATATAATACATAGTGATAAAATAAAAAGATTTAAAATAAGATTAATGCACCAGGGCTTACCTTCGGTTTGCTGAGAGTTAGCACAAACAAACGAGAGATCTTCAACGACGGACGTCTCCGAAGCAGCTAGAGCAAGTTGGCCTTCTGCGTCGATGCGGTGTGATCAGTTATGCCCCTAATATCATTCTAGGGTTTTAACTCGTCATCGCATGTGATGATAGGTTCATATGCTTATGAATGCATATGACAAGGGGTGAATGCATTCATGTGAATTGAGTTTATTAAATTAACGGGCTATCTGCAATTATATGGTAAGGTTCTAATTTTTACCTAAAAGAATGAATTTCTATACTTATACCAAATAGGTCATAACAGAGAAATTAAATTACTTCTAAATTTTCTTAATATGGTTCTTGAAGGCATAAACTACAATTTTAGTTGTTCATAATATTAATAAGGCTGTAAACTAATTTTTGAACAAGTTATACAATTTATTGCAAGGTTATGAAATTATAGTGAATTAATTCCAATATAAAGGCATTAAATCATTTATAAATAATCTATAGCCACATAAATTCTAATTAATTCTAGGATGACAGAAATTAATTAGTATAAGCTAAATATAAAATTTGTATATTTTATTTACGCATGAAAATGATGATATACATGTATGTATAATGCACTTTATTTAATTAACAGAAATAATTTCAATGTAGAAAATGTAACTTTGATAGTTCTAAAACATTTTACATGATGAGAGGATTCCAATGATATATTATTTGTAATTTTTCGAGCTAGGAATCATTTTCTCTGATTTTTACAAGTTTTAACATATTTCTGCAAAAATTTTAATTGATTTATGAAATTATTCAAACTCCCAGCCCAACTACGGCCACGTGGGGCTTCTGGCGCCCAGCCACACGGGCGACCACACGACCTGGCTGCACGGGATTAGCAGCTGGCTGAGCGGCCAGCTCTGCCATGGCAGCCTCACGCCGGAGCGGCGGCGCGCTCGCCGGGGCGACGTCCCTGACGGCCAGACCGACAGGAACTGGCGCCAAAATGAGCAGCGCGGCGCGGGGAGTCCAGGGGTGGAGTTAACAGGCGGCGCTCCTCCCCGAAAAAAGCTCGTCGGTGTGCGGTGGCTCGGACGGAAGTTCGGCGAGGTTGGGGCGGCGTAGTGGTGGACCAAAACACGAGACACTTGCTCCTAGAGCTTCACTGGAGCTTGCAGAAGAGCGGCCTGGTGTCCTTGGTTGTCGAATAGGACGGGAGAGAGGGTCTCCACGGCGACCCCGTCGGGTTCCGACGGTGGCCGGCGTCCAAGCTTTGCAATCCTGCCCAAAACGGTGATATCCCACCTGATTAAGGAGGGATAGAGCTACACAGGTGAGTGGGGAGGCCGAGGACAAGAGGAATTTGGGAGGAGCTCACCGGATTTTGCCGGAATCGAAGGAGATCGGCCGGCGGTCTCAACTCTCTTGATTTGGGGAAAAATCCCAATCTGGCAAAATCGGTCGGGGAGAAGGCGAACTGGGGCGCTTGGAGGCTCCAGGGAGGATGGGCGCACGAGCTTGGCTTGGATACTGGCCGGAAGAGGCTCGGCTCCGGGGTCACCAGCGGTGTTCCGGTCGGGCGCGAGAGAGAGAGAGAGAGTAAAGAGAGAGGAAGGCCGTCAGAGAGATAAGAACCGTGGACACAGAGGGGAGCACGTGTCCCAGTTCCTCTGGTGAGGGCAACGTGGCCACCTTGCATGGCCACCACGGAAGGAGGCATGCCGGCACCGGGAGAAGGAAGAAAAGGGCGCAGTGGGGTTGACAGGTGGGCCTGAGCTGTCAGGGAGTGGCCCAGTCCAGCTTAATGCTTAGGCTTTTTGTACACTGATAAAGGACGAGCAAACAATCTCGAAAAGAGTTCAAATTTGGTATAGCATTTCTTCAATATGTGGTCTACAGGATAACCAACATGCATAGGTTCTTGCCAAGTAGGATGAAAGATGGAAATTCGAAAAGATTACCTGATAAGGAAGCTTGAAAAGTCTGCAGCAAGCAGATCAATTAACCAACTCTTGGGGTCCTAAGGAAATATCTCCCGACCTCTGATGTGAACGAAACTTGGTGGAGATGTTCTTGATAAAGTCTTATACCATCCTAACGACACGCACATGCACATCCAAATAATACTGCAAGATATAGAATTTTGAAAACAGCTAACTGTTAAGCAGACGAAGAAATCCACTGAAGGCAGATGAGTTAACCTGTTTCCAAGGTCTGAAAAGACTACCTCCACAGTTCTTAAAATCTTGAAATTTGGCAAGGAGGTAGCAAAGTTTGGGAAGAACAACTTTTGTTTTAGGATAATGTTGAATTTCGAACTGGACTCTATACTACAGGATTTGGATGTTAGGTACTCGTTAAAGATTCGGGGTTTTGGATTGGAGTCTTAGTCTGGAGAATTTGGCCAACCTTCGAGAAATTTTATTCCAAAATTGGGTTCCCCTAATTCATAGCCTTTGCTTTTAAAAGTTCCGAACTTTCTCTTTTTGGAAGGTGTGAATTTGAAATTTGAATTCTTAAGGTTTTTACTTAAACCGGTTTTTGTTTCTCCCTTAGAGCTTCAACACATCCCCATTTTAGTTGTTTGTTTATGAGAGCATGAAATGTTACAACTAGCTAGAGAGTTAGGATCGCTGGTACTATTAAGAGGTGTTAAGTCATTCGTTCTCAGATCATATAAGTGTTTGGAGGTATAAATGCTCTTAGCTATCTCAGAATGCACTGAAGATGGCAGAGGAAGCCAAGCAAGCGATGTCGAAGTCAAGTTCAAAACGAAGACCCAAGTTTCAGCTTCAAGAGCAGCCATCAAACAGTTCGGTGAGGTCATCAGACAGTCTATTAAGCCAGAAGAGCAGAAGTCCAAAAAAGATGTTTTCTGGAGCCGAAGTGAAGAAGTCAGCGAACAGTCTAGTGTCCCTGAAGACGAAGTTCATAAGAGGTGTCTCTGAATGTCCAAAAATTTAAATCACCAGATAGTTCGATGATGGTATGCTACAGTCAGAATCGCTAGTGACTTCACCCCGGAAGTGAAGCGTATCCTAGAGAGCGCCGTTTCGAGAATGGCGGGAGGGACCAGTACTCCCATAGAAGTGGTCAAATGAAGATTAAGGGAAGGCGCCAACCTTTTGAGACTAAAAAAAAATCACCGAGTATTATCTTAAATCTCTCATTACTTTTCACATTTCATTCTAGTTGAATAGAGTTAGGTTGCTTTGTAATTCCTCTTGGTAGCTATCGCGCTAGTGTTTGTTTGTTGTCCTTTCATTCCACTAGCATTGTTAGAGGTCTTAGACCTACTAAACTTGCATAGGTTGTTATTGTTGTGATTAAGTCTTGTAGTTTATGTTTGTAGAGAAATTAAGTCCTATAAGTCCATCGATTCACCCTCTTCTTGGTGTTTTTAATCCTTTCAAGTGGTATCAGAGCTAAGTGCTCATTTTTGAGCTTCACCGCCTTGACTATGGATGTCAAACAGGATGCAGCATCCACCTGTTTGATGGGACAATTACTCGTATTGGAAGCCTCGGATGCAAGCCTACCTAGAGTCAATTGGTGAGAAAACATGGCTTGTGACCCAAAATAATACAAATGTGAATGAGCGACTTGATCCTATTTTTATTAAATTCAATGCAAAAGCCAAGAATGTCAAATTATGATGCATTTTTGAAAATGTTTTCTAGAATTAATGCATCATCCATTGCTCATGAAATATGGTCTTAATTGTAAAACATTCATGAAAACTCCGCCGAAGCTAAGAAAGAGCACTATTATGTTCTCAAGAACAAATATGATTCTATCACTATGTTGCCACATGAAAAAGCTAACGATGTTTACTCTCATTTGTATGTAGTGGTAGAGGAGTTTAATGCCTTGGGCCTCAAGTGCAAAATTGAAGATACTGAGATCATGAGCAAGCTATTGAGGATGTTGCCACTAAGCTACAACTCCATTATCACGTGTCTGTTCCATCAACTTGGCAAATTCCTCCATTGATGTGATGCTTGAGAAACTTATATCTTATGAGGGATACATATTGGGCACCTCCACCGACTCTCAAGTCACAAAGAATCTTGCTCATCAAGTTGAAGATTCATCAAGTGGAAAGAGCAAGAAGAAGAAGAAGATTGAGGATCATGACAACGATGAGAGCGACAATGAAGACTTTGTTCTCCGAATGAAGAAGCTATTTTGCAAGGGAAGATCTTCGTCCTCAAAGCGCAACTTTGAATCTTTCAATTGTGGCAAGAAAAACTATTTCACTAAGGAGTGCCCCAAGCCCAAAAAGGAGAGAAAGAAACAAACCTCAAGCGAGAGCGATGATGAAGAACAAGCTCCTAAGAAGAAATTCAAGAAAAAGTTCTTTGTCAAGAAAGAGAACAAGAGCAAGGAAAGGAGGACATCACCGCACAAGATTTACATTGTTGGTGAATGGCTCACCAATAATCATGATTTGGACTCCTCTTCAAGCGAAGAAGAAGAGCTTGCGGATATTGCTATGACAAACTCCTCCAATGAGCTTCCACCTTGATGGCCTAAAGTTGTGAGGTCTATATGGATGAAGATGATGATTTTAAAGAAGAAGAAGATTATGATGATGATGATGATGATGACGACGATGACGACGATGCTCCTAGCGATGATGATCTAGTCCTCATCCTTGAGAAGGCCAACCATACCATCATCAAAAAGAACAATAAGATTGAGGTGGTAACCAAGGAGCATGAGGTAGTGGTATTTCGAGTTAGAGAGCTTGAGGGTGAGCTCAATGCCCTAAAGCATTCTCATGGTGCTCTACAAGAATCCTATGAGTCTCTCAAAGATAAACATTTAGAGCTAAGTGAAAAGCATGAGGCATTGATCTTCACCTATGAAGCTCTTGACCTTTACTCTTTTTTTTAACTCTCCTTAGCATTTTAATGAAGCTTCTATTTCTTGTGATCTAACCCTTTCCAAAAAGAGCATTACTCTTGAACCCAACATTTTGAAGAAATATTCGAAGCTTATGAAGGAGAGAGAGGTTGTGATCGATCCTTTTGAGCGGCTCAATATTGGAAGGCAAATTCAAAATGACATCCTAAGCCAAAACCTTGTCAACAACCACAATCACAAAGGTTTAGGATCATATCCTTCTTTTATTAACATCATTGGCAACAAAGATGAAATCCCCACATGGAAAGTCTCACTTATGGTGGATGACTATTATTGTGAGAAGTGTTGCCTGGATGGTCACCGAGCCAAGAATTGTACCAAAGTGAGAGTCTAATATTATGCCTAACGCTAACCTTTTCTATGAGGATGTGCGCTGCATGCTTTTTTGGATGCAAGATAGAAAAGTGAAAGCCAGACCACTTGGACCGTCAATTGACAAAAGGACCATCAAGAAGATATGAGTCTCCAAAGTGATCATGGACTGAGAGAGGAAGCTTAAACTCTCTTGGGTTCTGAAGATGAAGTGATGGGATCAAGTTGATGAACCGTGAAGCATGATTGAAGATCCTAGAAGTCCACCGCGTGTGTGATCATGCTTCAACGCTAATCTACTCTTTAAGGAGCATTTCTCTTGTACTTTATAGAGTAGATTTATTTTCTTGTCTTGGATGGTAGATATGACTCCTTTATAGACTAGATGTTTGCACAACCATGCATCATGTGTCAAAAGATAAAAGAAAAGAACAAAAACATAGTCAATGCCTAACCATCTTGAGATATTCATAAGCATGGGGGAGGAGCATGAGAAGGTGGTTAGGCTATTTCAAGGCAAAGCTGTGGGCTTATGATGAATAAGTTTGAGATGGGTCAAACTTGGCATTGGATAGATTTTTTTTGTGAAATATTCTTAAATTTGCTTGCATATACATGGCATATTTAATTTTTTTACATTAGCTAGCTTGTTGTTGCCATGCATTGCATATAGGAACAACGGAGGAAGCGTTACTCTAGGAGAAAGTGACTACATGGTCAATATGAATTCACATGCTCCACAAAGAGTAACCAAAGCAATTGTTGAGCTTCATCCCTATTGAACCTTTTGTCTAACGGTCTCTAAGATTTCCACTTACGCAGACCGTGAACATAGGTTCACACATTCCTTTTTTGGCTCCTTTTCGCTTTGGTTCTTTATCACTGTATCTTATTGCTATTTGTGAAAACTATAAACCCTTCGAGAGTTATCTATTTGCAAAGGAGTGCTTGAGAGTTCTCTTTCTAGACAAGTGTGGTGTTTATTTTGGTCTTTGGTGAAGACACTTGAATTCTATAAAGAAATTCCTTCATTCTGTTACTTTTGGATGTCACCAGACAATCTGACACCTTCATTGGATAGTCCGGTGATTGTATCTTTGTGCTCAATCATCACAACAAATCGGACCGACATCGAACATTCCGGTGGGTTCACCGAATAGTCTGGTGAGTGGAAAATGAAGCGGGTGCTGCTCTGGAATCAGATCTCGGCAGACACCGGATAGTCCAACTATTTCTAGTCACTTGACAATCTTTTGTGACCAGACAGTCCGGTGAGTCTATGGAACAGCTAAATCTCGGCCATCCATCTATCTTTCTTTTAATCTCGGCTGTCGATTTCTTTATAAACTATCCGCATGTGCCCTTCGATCTTCACCAAAACTCATGTGCTCTGTTCAACCGACCGCCAACTCGCCACCAACCGTCGCCGTCCGCCATCGCGGCACCGCTCACCACCTCCGGCGGCCGCTGTCCTTGACACGCCCTGCATCCCTCTTCGGCCGCCATCGCCATCGTGCCACCTGAGCCTGCTAGCGCTGCTCATGCTTCCTTGCCGCCCACTCCGTGTGCCATCCGCCGTGTTTTTTTGCGCCGCCGTGCCACCGTAGCTGCTTCCTTGCATGCCTCCATCGTACTTCCTTGCTCGGTAACTCCGCTTCACAACTTCTTTTCAAAATTCAAAAACCCTATGTAGGGTTTTAGAGCTAGAGGTGGTTGGATGTGGTTCTTGGTTGTTTTCGGCTTCTCCATCCTCAGGGTATCGGTTCTATCATTCCATTTCATCTTTTATACCCCGCATTGCCCTAGAATTGATTAATTGCGATTGTCAATATTTGTGATAAAAGTTCAATATTTTATTGCTGATTTGAGTAGTTACTTGACATTTCCCTTTACTTAGTGCCATATTGAGGTTATCATTCATATTTTGGTATGGCATTGAGTCTCCCTGTCTCTAGTGTCACAATTTGATTACTTTGCTATTATTTGAATTGTGGCATTAGTCCGTCGATGTAACCGTTGGTCCTATTTGCTTCATTTGATTGGTGATATGTCTTTGTTCCACCGCGAGGATTTCACTCTGTCACGTACCTACGATGCATACACCTTGTATCTTTTCCTATGTGGTGCAGTGATAGTTTGGGCGCTGGTCCAAGACAGAGGACAAGGTTAGTGGTTCTGTGGTAGTCCATTGTTGCTCTGTGGACAAACTCTTAATCCTATCTTGTTAGTGTCAGTCTGTTAGTTGTAGTTGTTCTAGCAGTTGATCTTTAGTGACAGTTTGGCACTATGGGCCATCAAAGACCATCAGCAGAGGAGAAAGGAAAGGGCAAGGCCATAGAGCGTGAGAAGAAGAAGAGGCAGATGACAAGAGATCCGGATTGGGATCGCGCACTAGCTGCACCGGATGTGAATGTAACTCCGGAGAGGAGGAGTGGAGCGCTGAGGATCCCTAGTGCAGAGGGACAGAGGGAGTTGAGGAGGTCAATATGTCAGAAAGTCGCGACCGCACCCTTGGTAGCTAAGATTCAGCCGCGAAGAGGTTCTGCCAGTCATTCACGGCAGTCAAGAACTGTGGAGGGAGAGACAACTTAACAAGTTTCACCATCGAAGCCACAGAGGTATCCTTATTCTAGAGCTGGGGTCTGCGCAGTGTGTACAGCCAGAGCCGAGAGAGCTTGCCGGGCCATGACTAGAGTTGGTGAGGAAGAGGTTGATCTGCTGAAGATCAAGGGCCCAACCATGATGGTCAAGAGGAGAGTTGATTTTACTGTATGGATCCTTGCAGAGCATCATGGAGATACTGGCCAGTTCTGAATAGTACCCCAACGGAGAATCTATGAGGCATTCCTTCGTCATCTTGCCACTAAGGCAAAGAGCTCATTGTTTGCTGCTCATAGGCATTGTTCTTTTGAGGCACTGAGCAGAGGACCTGGAAATGACATGGAGGAGCATATTGCTTATCTACCTAGATTGTCAGAGATGGTCACCCAGCCATTGAGGTTTAGTGAGGTGGTTGTTCTGCAATTCTTCGCCTCCCTATGGATCTCCCCTGACAGGTCTCGTCTGTGGTTTATGTATCGAGGAAAGCCACATCTATTTGAGAGATCTGATATTATAGCTGCTATGAAGTTCTTATCTTTAGAGACACAGATCACGCTTTGGCTCATCCGGATTTCTTGCCACCCTATAGACCCTTCTGAGGGATGGAGCTGAGCGATGAGAGGTTGAGTGTTGCTTTCCCACCATCACATGGGGAGCACTACTCTAAGCACCACCTGAGGCTTAGTCACGAGGCTCATGTTCTGAGGGGGGTTGTTGGACAGGACTATTGCTTCGAGGGCTGGCTACGGAGAGCGGGTTATTATTGTACATCAATGGCTGCTTTGTTTTCTGTTGAGGCATGAGATATTCAATCTGACAGATCTGTTGCTAGCTCAGATGAAGGATGTGATATATGAAGAGATAGGAGCGTGTCATCTACCATTTGCTCCCTACATATTCCTACTGCTTACTACAGCCTTCAGCCCAACTAAGCTGTCTGACTCCAGGGTTCTTCGAGTGTCTGCTTCACAGAGCACCTTGGAGGAAAGGAGATCACATCCTCTGAGGAGTTCGAGTATGAGGCTGAGGCTCTAGAGGGATTATAGCCCGGGGATGGGAGGTCTTGCTGAGCCTTCGGAGGAATTAAAGAACTTTGTGCACAACAAATCGTAAGTCACTGGAGGCTCTATGGAGGATTGCAAAATACTGGTGTGAGCAATGGGCAATTGCAAATCAGCATGAGTAGCATGAGTGTACAGAGATGGGGTGAGGGACTCACAATGTGTTTCATTTTTCTTACTCTCATGGAATATAGTAGGCGCCACACAAGCATCATTATCCATAGTCCTTATTTCATCATGTAGCACAACATACCCTTTTAGACTTTTTCTTACTCTCCTTCAAGATGTTAACTCTCTTTCTAGTTGTGCTATTATAGTAAGAGCTAAAGTATCACACAAATCTCCTGTATCACATTCCCCTTGTGACAAAGGCACATCAATAATATATTCCACAAATTTGTGATGGCGATTGTTCATGCTTTATCTTTAGACGATAAAAGTTGATTTTCTGCATTACAAGCAAGCAAATACAAGAGTGAGATTGAGTAGTAAGTTTCAGAGATGAGCAAAATTTGTATTTTAGAATTGAGATCTTTAATAAACCTACTCATTGTATCTTCCCGACATTCATCTAAGCCATCAAACATGACACAAACCTTAGAGTTACGAAAGTATTTTTTAACAGTCATACTATCCTGCTTCAAGTTCTCTAATTTGGCAAGCAAATGATCAACATAGTATGCAGGAATAAAACATCTCTAAAATGACATTTGAAGTCTTTTCAAGATTCTGAAACTTTATTGTGGCTACAAATATATTTTCATTCAAGGAAAGCACGTTCAGACAAAACACTAGAGGCAATATAAATCTTTTCTTTCTTAGACAAATCATGTTCATCAAATTCTTTGGCAACATTCAGCTCCCAATCAATGTATGCATGAGGATCAAATTTCCCAGTAAAAAAAGATATTGACGAACTGATGACTTGCAAAATATCATCATTTACCTCATATTAAAGCATCTGCACATCTTAGTAGGGGTGTAAACCACCAGCTCCCTTTTTCTGGATTGTGTCTATCATGGTTAGCAAACAACAAAACAAATTGACAACGAGTTAGGTTGTGTCCAACTCGGTTTTTCTCAAGCCTGCTCAACCAAGTTCTTACATAGTCTTACCAAATCAGTAGGGGTAATTTATAACCAATGATGTCAACAAGCGAAGATTGGTGGAGCGATTGCCAGAGACACAAACTCTGTTTGCTGTAAAAATCTGTAAAGCTAGGACAATATCACTTTGTAGCAAGGATTAGCACAATCAATTCAGCAGATGCAATGTTAAATAAGTGCTCAAGATATCAGTACGAGTTGCTGCTATAAGGAAGAAATGTAGCAAATGGTGTGCTAAGAAAAATATGACTTGATGCAAGAAGCAGAAAGATTCTCACACTAACTACTATGAGATGCGCTAGTTGACTACGCAAGGCAGTTACTATAAAGCAACAAATTCCTACGCTATGTAGTATGCAACAACTAGTCCCAAACGATGAATGGATGTTTTTTTCAGATAGCAGATGTTAGAGCTGTTTTGTGATTGTGACGTGCTTAGGAAGATTATTATGGCAAGGTTGGATTTGTTGAAAAAATAACTCCCTAAGCTTTCCAGATTGTGCTCAAACGTTCCAAACAAAGAACAGATGAGAAAGATATGGCACTTTTCATCCGCAACAAAAACCTGGTAACCTAATCCGTTATTTCCAACAAATTCTGATCTAGATTGATTTCGTGGATTGCTCCCTGATTCTTAGAGACTCTTTCCTGATTTTCTTTGATTGTTTCCTGATTTGTTTTCAATTTTGTCTTTTTTAATAAATTGCTCAAGATTTTAGCCAAAGGAAAAGATTATGTTTCGAATATGGAATGGTGAATGAGATGAGTATGAAAAGTAAATATATGGTTGAAACAACAACTCCAACCGATGAAATGCAGCACAAAGTCAACAAAGTAAAATACTAAAAAGAAGATGCAAAGGCCAAAAGGGTCAGGATAGAGAAATGTATATGCGTATATTTTTGTGGTTTTTATGTTGACAGGCAGAAAAATAGAATACAACTAAAGATAAGAGTAAGTAGATCTCACCGAGAACCTGATCTTTTGATGAGATGATAACTATCAATGTGGTGGCAATCGACCCTCATGATCCGGCTACAAACGAACAGGTTATGTGCGCCTTAGCAATTGCAGAACCAACTCCGAATGGTTATTAACCATGCTGGACAGCAAGATCAACCTGATCATGAAGATAATTCTTGCAAGCAATCAAAGAACTAGCAAGAACAAGATAGCAGATCTGAAATCACACAAATGTAAGGTTCTCAAAATCTGTCTAACAGGTGGTCGTTGGACACAACTGAAGATGAGAAAGTTTGCACAAGAGCTAAACTATAACAAAAAAAATCCAAGTGTTCTTGGTGGTGGCTAAGACTTTTAAATAGGGTGGAGGACGACCAAGGGGTGCTGGGATCATCCTTAAACCCTTGGATGCACCCCTAATGGGCTCAACTTGATATACTGCCAACAGCCCAATTTAGGGTGACGCAGCACCTTCTGCATTAAAATGATGACTCGCATTGACTCTGATATGGTATAAAGGTGAGGTTAGATCCAATCGAAAGTAGACTTCACGAGATTTCTAGAATGTACTTAAACACTCCAATTGGATTCCATATGAAGTCGTGGCTTCTATTGCAATTTTGTATTGTTTTGCAGTACGAATCCAAAGTGTGTGAATATTTCCATTGAAGATCTCATCAAAAGGTATGATGTCCACATCAAATCATCTACTTTGGACCAATAATTTTTGTAAAGATAATTATTATAACAATGTCAGGATCATACACCCTGGGTATCCACGATTCCGGCCCAGTTTGCAAAAACCAATCATGAAGGATGACCCATTGCCCTGCGGGCCGCCAATCAACTCCACTAGGACAAGGCCCATTCGACCCTCGGAGGTCGGGCATTACTCCCTCCGTCGAAACTCAAGTTCATGCAACTGTCTTACTCCTCAAGGGAAGATTCCTAACACTATGTAGTAGGCGCTGGCTGCTGGATGGTGAATGGAAAGCTAACTTTGTCCCTCCAGCGTCGGGCAAACGACGAAGACAAGGACGACAACATGATGATGACCTGGCATCCAGATGCTGTCAGGGAATAAACTTGAGATGCATGCGACCCTACGCATCAAGGGGCCGCTCGGTTTCGTAGGCTCCAAACTGTTGTAACCAAGGTGCGATTCCCTATATAAGGACGCATTGGGGACCCTAGAAAAGACGATTCGTAGCACACAAGTTCAGAACACATGAAACCAACCACATTCATGAAAGGCTGGGCAAGAACTCGCACCTCGTTGTAATCCTCGTACAATCAAGCAATATACACCCCCAATCCTTGAGGTATTATGTCTCTGTGATGGCCCAAACCAGGCGAAATTATCTTGAGTCTCCTATAGACTAGGCCACCTTAGCGAGAAACGAGCACGAATCCCTGTCCAATACGAAATTTCTAATGTGCCGGTGATTAGAACACCGACAGTTGGAGCGCCAGGGGCCTACATCGTGATCATCGTTTCGTTTCATTTTGTTTCATTGATGGCTTTGATCTTCGCCATTGTGGGAGAGTCTTCGATCTCTCACCTCCATTTCAAGAGTTTCACGGTTGCCATCGCCCAAGATGGCCAATCGTGGTGCGTCCCCGTCGACGCCAGCAGCCAAGCCTTTCGTTTTGGGAGCCCGGACTTCATAGCCAACCAGGACGTCGAATTGCATCCTCAAGTCACACGCACCAAACGTGGGGGTCGACATCGCCGCACTCGTCGAGCATTGGGTCATGACCCGGTGCGCGAGTGCTTCACGCTCTATGCTCCGAAGGGAGGAAAGGAGATGCCACTGGGCCATACGCCAGCTAGTGACCTCTCCCCGTGTTTACATGCAGCTAGCGTCGTCGAGCAAGCTCTACTTGCAAGACCATCCGCTCTGAGGCCGATCCCGCCTGCGACATCGACAAGGAATGTCGGGCGCTGCTTCCCGCAGGTGCGCCTCCAACGACCAACGCGGTTTCAGCCAGCGGACGCACCGCCTACTAACAGATCATGACCGCTGGCACACCGACCTTCAACCGACGGATCGAGAACGTAGCTGCAGCGGCCTTCATCCCCGGAGAGTCTGTCACGCCCGAGAATCCAATGTTGCGTGAAATCCACGAATGACTACGTCTCTACCTCAATGCGGCACTCCAACAGCAAGAACAACCGTCCCGGCCAGTACTGTCGAAGGTTTGGAGCATCCAACTGCACTGTGGTGACAAGCGCAGCCCGGTACGTGAAAGCCAGGGTGGTTGGACAGGCAAGCAAGACCCCCCTTAGGGAGCCTGCTCCGTTCAGGATCGCCTTGGGCCCGACCGCAAAGCGTGGCACACCATCCACGCCAGACGACAGGCCAGGAGCGACCACTATGTCGAATCACACCGAGAACAAACCCTCGAGTTCTATGACCGACAGCGCAGCCGATATCTGTCCCAGAGCTGCAGCCCTGAGGTGGTCGGGCCCCGAGCAATCGGGATGGACATTCGACGAGCAAGATTTCCACCTCATTTTTGCGGATCGACCGACATCGTCAAGTACGCCATTGAGTCCAACCCAACACACTAGCACGAAAACTATCGCCTCGCTTGCCGAGCAGGAGGGGCGGACGTCCTGTTCGTCATACAGTACCTACCTATATTCCTGGATGACTCGGCCAGAGGATGGCTCGAGCATGTAGTGACCGATTGTATCCATGATTGGTCCGATATTCGACCTATCTTTGTCGACAACTTCCAAGGGACCTACACTTGCTCGAGCAAGTCCTGAGACTCATCCACAAACTGGGGTGTAAAAATCCCTGTACGGCCCGTAATCTTCTCGATATCGCCACCATCTTCACCAGGGGGAGGAGGCTGTCCAAGCCAACTTCGACAAAGATCGAGACAAAGGTAAAGAAAAAAACAAAGACTGAGCATCGTTCCGACCGTCGCGATGACTGGTTGGGAGATGGATCAAGCAGCAAGAGGCCCAAGAAGAGCAAGCAGTACAATGATTAGTTCGTGGGCGCCGTCAACTGACCTTCCCGACCTCCGACCCGCGAGCATTATGACTACTTCAAGAAGCTCCTCGACAAGCCTTGCTCAAATCATGCAACCTCGGTCAAGCACCTCTACAAGGATTGCCGTCTTATGAAGCAGTTCTTGAAGAGCGACCTCCGATCCCAACAACGACCACGTCGACCCGACCCTCCAGCTAAAGATGATTAAGGTTACAGAGCCCCTCCTTTTCCCGAGCCCGAAGGCTGTCTTATGATCTTCGGTGGATCCACAGCTTATATATGAGTCTCGACATCTCCATAAACTCAACTGGAGAGAATTCAACATCACCAACCCTGCCATCCTAACCTACCTCAAGTGGTCGGAATCGTCCATTACCTTGGACCGGTCCAAACACCCCAACACATACCTCAGCCCGGGCATTTGCTGCTCGTGCTCATCCCTATCGTTTTTGACCCATCTCAATCTTAGTCACTATGAGCCCATGGCATTGTTATGGGAGAGGCAAACCACCTAACTCAAGCTCTTTCCCCATGCTCATGGATATCTTGATGTTGTTAGACATTGACTAATTCTTTTGTTCTTATCGTTTATCTTTTTACACATGATGCATGGTTGTGCAAACATCAAGTACATGAAAGAGTCCTAATTACCATGTAAAGCATGGAAAAAGACCAACTCTACTATGTACAAGAAATAACCTACTTGAAGAGTAAATTGACATTGAAGCTTATTCACACATGTGTGTGGACTTCTCAGATTTCCAATAATGCTTCACAGTCCACCACCTTGGTCCCTTCACTACTTCTTGGAGACCTAAGAGAAGAGAGTTTAGGCTTCCTCTCTCTATCCATGATTACCTTGGGGACTCAAATCTTCTTGATTGTCCTCTTAATAGTGGGAGGTCAAAGTGGCTTTGCCTTTAGCTTAATGTCTTTTGCCCTAAAGAGCTTGTAGTGGACATCCTCATGGAAAAGGTCATGAATGAGCCCAATTCCTGGTTAGGCAAACCCTAGTTCGACTCACTTCAACTGTCGCCTCGTGCCACATTTTGACCAAGAAAGCGTGGTGCGCCCACCAAGTTGTTCCCGCGCATATGCCGATGAATATTCCCTTTAGGAACCGCCTTGGGCAGGCTATAAAAGGAGGGCACCTCCCCACTTCAATACATACCACAAGAAGGCAAAGATCTCCATTCCAAAGCCATTAGCACTGGGACGAGTGTAGGGTCTGTCCACACCATCTCCAAGCTTGTACCTTTAGAAATGCTTCTTGGCTCAAGTAAGTATTTGTGATTCTGTTGCATTTTGATATAGTCTATTGATTTAATAAAATCATATTCTTATTGCTTACGAGTTCATCGCTCTATATTGCTTAGAGCACCTTAATCGTTATTTATGCGTGGGGTTAAGATAGTAACTTACTTCGTAGATGTGGTGTCTAGGATAGTGGTTCCCTTTGTTTATTACGTACTCCACGGGTTGTAGAGGTAGGTGGCAGGTGGTAACATCCCTATCCGTCCTTCCTAATCTTACACGTTTGAGTACATAGTAGTGCTGAATGTCGGAGCAACCTGTGGATTCAGGAGAAAACCGGTGCCCAAAGTAATGCGCATGGAATCAAACTTAACTTGTCCCAGACTTAGACATAGTGAGAACCCCTGTCTACCGCAACCTATCTAGTTCTTGTTATCCCTGAACAAAGTAAGTTAGAAAATAGTTCACACACATTCCTTGGATTCGATAATCTTGGAATACTTCTTTGAAAATGCTACAACGGTATTTCGTACGCTTCAAAGATTAATCTGTGTTGTAATAAATACCAACAAACACATATTTTTTAAGACAATGATGATGATTGGTTTTAATTAGTTTTTTTAAAAAATAATATTTAACATCTTATAGATAAGAGACTATTTCTTTACCGAGCATGATACCATATCTTAGTTTATAAGAAAGTGAGTATGAAAATCGATATACAGATTTATTATTGTATCATAAAAATGGTCATAAATCTTTGAAAATATTGGTTGCTGGTGAGTACCTTCTCACACATTTAAATATTTTGCTTTTATACATCTTTTAATTTTTTTTGTTTTTATGTTTCTAAGATATATATTCCCTCCGATTTTAAATTATTGACACCGTTCACTTTTAACGTCAACTTTGACCGTCTTATTCAAAAAATTTGTTCCAATATGTAAAATTATTAGTCATGATTTAAATTTCACTAATGATAAATAAAATAATAATAAATTTTAAACATTTGAATAAGACGAATGGCCAAAGTTGATGTTAAAAGTCAACGGTGTCAATAATTTAAAATCAGAGGGAGTATATGCTTATCATTTCTATAATTCTATAATGGTTTTGTAATACTCTTACCTTGTTGGTTTATGTCATTATATGTTTAGTTTGATTTAATGTGTCTGACCCTTATATCACATACATTAGTACTAGTTATTGTTTCAAGTAGATGGCTACTTAAAAATGCAATTTGCAATTGAATATGAAATTAAGGGATGGATATATAAACTAGTGGTTACATTTATGTAGCTTTTAGTTATTACTATGTTAATTAGTGATGTTAGATTATATGTTAATTAAATTACCTATTTTGCATAATCTAATTTTACTAACAATTAGTTATATAATTGAACTAACTAGTATTTATATTTTTTCAGTTTTCATTTATTATTATGAGAGCAGTGTTGTATTGCAGATGACTAAACATATTTCACTTAGTCTGAATTAGTGATATTTATAAGATTGTATATAAATTCAACTCTGAAAATATTGGTTGTTGCTGAACTCATTGTAATATACTGAAATATTTTATTTTATCCATAATAAAAGTTATTTTTTTTTATACATCTTTAATATATCTCTATTAATTTTATAATTATGTAGTATCTTTATGTGATAATATTGTTTTTTTGTGTTATAATATTAATTGTTTCTTAATAATGTGTTTGTTTATGCAAGTGAAAATATTAAATCACTGAAATTATTAATATTTACTTTTTAAATAGATGGTTTTGTAAAATATTTTTAAATATTTTTTCATCCTACAGGTATTTGGGTTTTTTATTCGTTCAGAATTTGTGCTTATTATTTTTGTAATTCTATACTGCTGTTATATGATACTCCTATCTTGCTGAATTATGTCATTACATATTAGTGATATTCACATTCTGCAATTATTTGATTTAATATGTCTGATTATTAAACCACTTACATTAGTATTAGTTAATGTTTCAAGTAGATGGATGCGTAGAAGATTAAAGATAAAATGTAATATGGAACGAAGGGATATAGATATAAACTATTGGTTATATTTTTTTAGCTTAGCTATTATTATGTTAGCGGGGGACACTACCATAGTTTAATTACATGACCTATTTTATGTATGTTGAGTCTAATAATATTTACTTATGAGTAAATTAACTGGTGGTTATATCTCTATAGTTTTCATGTATTTCTATAGTTCATTGTTCGTCTTTTGTTTAGCCTGAATCTAGTGATAGTTATAGAGCAAAACCCTTGTGAGCCACTGGAAAAAATATCTCAATATATTCTCGACCATTGGAGAAATGATTTTACCTTCTGTGCCACCATTTAAGATTTTTCTTCCCCTATATGCCACTCTCCAGGTTTTTTTTCCTTTTATGGATTTTTTTTTCTCTAGTATGGCTCAATAAAATGCATCTTTTTCCTTCAATATTTATGCCAATTTTTGTGGTCACAGAGCATATATCATTGAATAACTTTTTATTATTAGGTCCACTGCAAATTCAGCTATATCCTGAATTAAATTTTTCACATGAATTCAACTCCTCTTAATATTTAAATGCCCTAAAGAACTCGATAATATTTTTGAATAATCTCAGTAATTCTCTTTTGTGATATAGTATTTTATAAAAATCAATTTCATGTATGATGGGAAAATGTTTTAGAGTATTTTTTTTACTTGGGAGAGGCTTATAGGAGAAGGAAATCTTAACATAAGGCAAGAAAGCAAAATTGGCTGAGAAGGGATTGGTATATTTCTTATGGCCATTTGGAAACTTGCCGGACAGGACCTTGTGGGTGACAATGGCGTTGGCGGTGTTAGTGCATGCCGTCCCAGGTGTTGAACTTGGGGTTGGCACCGTCCTCACACACTTGGATCGGGACCTCAGGCCGAGGTAACTCAAGGTGCAGCCTTAAAAACTGAGAGATTCGTCAGGCCCCCTTCTGTTGCATGGGAATGGAGGGGAATTGGATGAGATTTATTTCACTACTCTGTAGATGTGAATTTAATCCACCCCATTTCACCTCAGGCCTTGTTCGCTTGTCCACAATTCCAAGTGGATTAGAGAGGGAATGAATCCATTACTTAGATAAAGATTCATTCCCCCTTATTCTACTCCATTCCCCTACTATTTTTTCACAACCGAACAGGGCCTCAATCCCCCTTCATTTCAACCCTGAACCGAACAGGCTCTCAATGGGAATGCCAGCTAGAACATCAAGTTATGGTGGACATGACGGAGCTACCCTTTTTCTTGCCATCTTCATTTTTGTGATATTCGGTCCAGCCATAAATGGTTTCCCTCTCCAGAAACAACAAAATCCATTCACTGGCATTGTTTTTCTAAATAATAGCATTTTTACCTCAAACAATAAAACATCTCACTGGTAACGAATTAAGGAATCAAATCAAAATTTTGAACTAAATTACAAATGTATGGCGCGGGTAATTTAAGAGCATAGATATTTTTTCTCTTACGTGACTTTATTTGCACGTTGTTCAGCTGATACAAAATCCATGTGTCCAGTGTAAGAATCAAGAAACTGAAAACTGTCAACGAGAGTGCAGCGACCAGTTTGGATCGACCACCTTTCAAAAGCTACGGTAGATTCGATCCAACACTACCAAAAAAAAAAAAAGTAGATTCCCCTTGTGTCCCAAACACATGGGAAAGGCCACAGAACACAGGGGAAACATTTACACAGGGAAGAAGGTTTTCACCGTGTGTTTTCCTTCAAGCACACGAGAAAGACCTATTTCATTAGTGTTCCATCTTCCTCATATGCTATGGTTCACACAAGGGGAAGTTCTAGACATGTTTCTAAAAATTAATCCAATCTGTAGTAGCCCAAAGCTCAATGCAAACTGTAGTAATTTGCAGAGACAGTAGTGAAAATTCAATATTTTGAATTAAATTTTCTCAGTACAACCATTCTCTTGGCAAAAAAATCGAAGTAAAGAAATAACAATGAACTGAATGGTCTCTACTAACTTGTTTTGGAAAATCTCTGAAAACTAATAACAATGTAAATATCTGGATGTGGACTTTACAAGGGAAGTAAAAAAATGTCTCTATGGCTTGGGGCGGGCAGGCCGGTACTGACTGGTAGATGGCTAGCGGGGAGTCGGCTGGTCGCAGGAGGGCGCCTTGCCGCCGGAGGGTTGCGGCAGGGAAGCTCGCTGGTGGAACCAGAGAGAGGAGCTGGGTGAAGGAATAGTGAATGGGGACGAAAAATGTGAGCAGGAAGAAAGACTCAGTTAAAGATTTGAACAACGCCCACAAATCTCCCTTGCGTAACTCCTGGACACACAGAGAAAATCGTGTTTCCCCAATGCCGAGCTATTCTCCCCGGAACACACAGAGAAAATAATTTTGGAGGCCATGTTGATGAGGACATCACTCGTTTAGATACATACAAGACTTCTCAAATTAGTATTGATAAAACTCACGTACGATAATTGAGATTAGAGCTACGCTCGTTTCTAAACATGTCTTTTTTTCTTTGAGAATAAATTTTATGTAATGACTTTATCATGATTAGAAACATCGAAAAAGGTCGAGAGAAGCATGAAGAAGGACTTGCACATTGAAAAGGGTAAAGAGAAGCATGAAGAAAGACTTGCAGATGCTCAAGATTAGTAAGGCACGTTCAACCTCGGAGGAGCTCTAATCCAACTCTGGTTCAAGTCTGAGTCGGACTTCAAGAGCAGCCTGCACCAAAATGAACGTCTCGGTCGCATAAGAGCTCTATTTTGCACGTTTTAGATATAGATAAAAAACTAAGGAAATTAGCCTTCCAACAGATCTAATTTTGTGCAAAAAATATTTTCTAGATCTCGGAGACTCACCAAAACAATATGACGTTCAGAATCTGTCAGGGTGCTGTGACACCATCTTTTTGTTCTTTGGCCGTGTATCTTTACTAGGTCCATTGGTATTAGAGAGAGAATTTGATAAGTTTTCATCTGTTATCAAACAGTTTCATCGTTTGACGGTTTGTTAGTTTTTCAACTTGATGATTGTGGCAGAACCGTCCCAAAACACTGGACGGCTCGCCTAGGATCGATATCGGGTGATATTGAGCAACAATACCCAAATAGTACAACACGAGTGATAATATAAAATAGGAAACCGATTAGGTCGTACAATAAAGTTCAAATAGTCTTAAGAGGAGTAAGTTTAAAACAGAGTTTTAAAACATAGAGGAAGTGACATAGAA
>BCLH01000048.1:386954-404543 GCA_001602315.1 Zoysia pacifica | reverse complement strand
CGCCGCGGCGTCGCGAGCGCGCTGGCAGAGGTCCAGCAGCGCCACGGACGCGTCCAGCTCCGCCTCCACGGCCTCCCGCCACCGCGCGCTCGACAGCGCGTCGCGGCAGCCGGGGAGGCGGACGAGTTCTTCGACGCGGCCGTACGCGTCGCCGAGCCGTCCCGCGAGAGACGCGGGAGCCGACGAAGACGACGCCGCGGCGCCGGACCGCAGCCGCTGCAGCTCGTCCTCGAGCTCCAGCACCTGGGCGTGCGGCCTCAGGGGCAGGCTGGTCGACCGCAGCTGCTGGTGGCACGCCATTGATGGGTCTCGTTGTCTCGGTGTGTTCGACGGCGCAGTTTGCTCTCGATCGCAACGTGTTCGCGCCAGGGGCTTCCGTGTACTTGGTCCGAGGAAGCGACGCGGCTTCTCGCGGGATTATATCCGTGAGGCGGGCGGAGCCAGGGCGGGGGTGGCAGCGTGGCGGGAGGTCGGGGAGGCCGGTGCGTCGTACTCGGCGGACGGTGTCCGAGCGGTCGGGCGGCAAGATGCGGGCCGCGGGGCACGGAGGTGGGTGGGGCGGCAGGGGCTTGTCCGGGTCTAAGCTCTCGCCTCGTGAGCATTTGTAGGCGTTGGCGCCAACAGGTTTTGCGTGTGGTCTTGGAGCTGTCTCCGTGCAATGCAGGCATCTCAATTTCGTCAATTTTGCGAACGAGCTGATGAAGTGAAATCTAAAAATCCACGGCGAAAGTTAGAAGCAGCGGTTAACAGACATCTTGAATTTTTGGGGCACACTCTAGATTCTACTATTAAAAATCATTCAAGCTGCTTAGTCTTCTAGCGGAGTGAGTATTTTGGAGCGAGCAACGGTTAACGGACATCTATCCGTGCAATGCAATTATGCAGACCAGTTTGTTTCCCAGGCTTGAACATTGAGCTTATTGCATTGCCTATTTTTTTTTTTTTCCTTGTAGAACATACTCTCTCTGTTTTAAAATATAAACATTTTTAGTTTAGTTAAAGTCAAATTTTTATCACTGTGACCATTAATAATATATAGTTAAAAATATTTTATCATATAAAAATTATATTTTTTAGATTCATCATTAAATAAACTTTCATAAAAAAATATATTTTTATATTACAAATTATGTAATTTTTTAAATATTATTAGTAAAAGTTAAAAGATTTTGACATTATCCAAACCTATAAATGCTTAGGCCCTGGTTTGGAAAGGAGAAATGAAAAATGTAAGAATGAGTAAAATGTAGGAATGAAAAAAGTAAGAAAACCATAGAAATACAAAATAGAGGAATAGAAAAATTAAGTGTTTGGAATGCAGAAACAAAATACATTAATAAAAATATTAATAAAACTTAAATAAATTTTAAAAGTTGTATTATTATTATTTATAGCATATAAATTAAATTAGTTGCTCAACCCTCCTTTCATTCTTGTTCAAATGTGAGAAAAGAGTATTTGTTTCGGAATTCTTAACCATTAATCTTCAAAAATTCAAGGAAGTTTTCTCAAGTTACCAAAGTTTCCCAAATTGTTCTATTAGATTTGTCTCATCGAACTCTTAATGTAGGTGCTCTTCAAGTTATTTCTAAAGTTTTTTAAAGTTTTTCTGTTAGTTCTCAAAATGTTCGTTGTGCTATGAGTTCCTATGTTTAGTAAAGTTATTCCATTAGTTCTCAAAGTTTTTTAAAATTGTTCCGTTAGATTTACCTTGTCGAGTTCTTTGTGTACTAAAGTTTTCTAAAGTTGTCCCACTAACTTTTAAAGTTGTTTTTTAAAGTTAGCTCTTCGTGTCGGGGGCTATTTCCCAGACGTCGCCTTGCCAACGACGAGTGCGAGAAAAATTTCCTTTAGGTTGGAGTGGATTTTAACGCAGTGGGAGCTATTCCTTTCCTTCAGAAAAGAACGGAGAATTTCTGTGTTCCATGCGCCCAGCTTCGTTGCTTTCCTACAAAATTTTTTACGGCACCCCACCGTTTCAAACGGCGCTTTATATTATGAAACGGAGGTAGTACTCACCCGTCTTGAATTGCATGTATTTGCGGCATACCTTAGTAACTTGGGAAAAACGCTTGCCTTCAAGTTTTATTTGACATCGGAAGAGGAAGTAAGGTGTTGTTTACCAGTATCAATTCAATTTCATTAGAAAAATATAGAAATTAAAAAAATTCTCGTATTTCAGACGAGGTGTTTGTGAGGGAGCAACATACAGTTGTGGGTGCGCATCTGTGGGTTCTAATTGTCGCATGGCTACACAGATACCTAATTTTTAAAAGGATTCTTTTTTTTTCCATGAAAATCAAGAGGATTCAGGGAGGCGCGGACAAGATGTGGCAGTTTTATCAAAGTAAAGAATCTCTGAGACAGTTAAGCTCAGTATAACGCAGCTCGAGTGTGCATTAACATGCCAAAGTTCGTTCTGTCGAGCTTGGAGCCTTAGCAAAAAAAAAAAAAAAGGAAAAAAATATGAGTGTTTGGATGGATAGCATTTGAACTTTGGACCGTTCCCCAGTCATGGACTCATGGTGAAACGTGAAATAGTCAGAACGGTGGTTTACCGGCCTTTACCTGAATGATACCCCCTGTCGGGTGCCGACTGCATGCGGACCGGGCATGTCTTGCTTGGACCGATACGGCCGACCAAAAGGCCGCTGATCTACTCTCTCGAGTCTCTTCATGCAGGCACTTCATTTTTTATCCGTTATCACTAGCTGGTTACGACGAGCTACCGGTAGTACTGGCTGGAGTGTTGCCACCAAGACCAACTAATGGAACAGTGAATTTTGTAACGATGCAAGTGGATATCTCGGAGAGTTAGATTTAATCAAACTTTGTGAATTTTTACGAGTTATTCGTAAAATTTAAATTAGGCATGAGTTTGTAGTCATGTCCACTATTTCATTGTCGTGAATTTGCAGATGTTACCGGTGAAGTTCGTAGCATTGGACTCCATGGGAAAATTTTGCGTCGCCTGAACTCACCGATCGAGCCGTTGATCTGTGTCTGCCATAGAACTCGTGGCGCTCCGGCGATGAGAGAAGGACGTGAAACTTGCTCCGCTCTAGCCTCGTCGGCCGGCAAACCATGCCACCGACCACCCGTGGTCGGTAGAACCCGATGCATGCACCGACCCGGCGACACCGGCGGCCGCGCGCCGCGGCGGTCCTGACCGGCCAGCCGGCCATAATTAGCCCTGCCCTGCGTTCGGTATGTTAGAGCTAGCAGCGGCGAGTCGGCAGTGTGCCTCCTCGACGTGTCGCGCCGGCCGTGCGCCAACGTAAAGCGCTGCGTTCGCGTGCGCTGAACTCGCTCGGCCTCGAATCTGCTAACGGCGGATGGTGTCACGGGCCTGCGTCCATGCGTGGTAGAGCGAGTTGGCCGGAGCCGATCGTGGTTGCTGCTGCTCCCAGGCGCGACATGACAGGCTGGTTTGGCACGAGTCGGCGCCAGTCCGCGCGCGACGGTGCATGGAGACCGAACATGATCTGAGTTCACGAACATGAATTGAGTTGCAGCCTTACAGGGTTAACAAAACCGGACCGTCTGGTTTTTTATGAAAACAGGTGATATTGGTCCGGCTAGATTTCACCGAACCACCGATTTCGATAAAAATAAAAGTTGAGTACTGTAGCAAACCGGTTAGTTTTACTATCTAGCGGATTGATTTTTCAGAGTTTAAAAAATGGCTACAATAACGGGTTTTTAAACCCTCGTTGCTAGTAGGAAGATTTCAGTGTAGTTAAAAGAATTCAGTGTTCAAGCATGGTAAAATTGCAAGTGTAGTAAAAAACAGCTCTGGCTCCAGCTCTAGCTTCTTTGAAAAATAGAATTTCTATTCTATAGTTCTGGGTCTGCCTTTTTTAAAAATGTTTGGTAAAAGACTTTTTCCTCTGACTTCTATTTTTTTAGGAGTGGATATAGTTAAATATCCATCCTACCCTTGTATTTGTGAATTCAAAAACTTAGTTCATTAGTGCCCCATTCAACGTTCTACTTTTCTGTAGCCAAACCCCACACAACGTGAGTTTTTCTTATCTACTACGACGTATGTCATTCATTATGCCACTAACAAGCCAAACGAATTACTAATCTGAATAAAATAGAATTTATAATCTAAATAAAATAGTTGTAGTAAATTACATATGAAATTAACTATTAAAAAATGTCTATTAATTGTTCATTACGATCTAGCGAGGTGTATTGCCTTTGCAATATCATCACGGAATCTACCCATGGACTTGTCCCAGACCATCAACAACGCCGGCATTAGTCACAGGCGGAGCTGGCCATGGAGGGCGAATGCCTTCACCGTTCCCCAAGGATCCAGCGCCAAGATATGCCCCTCTGGTGGAGCCTGAATCAAATGAACCAGGTGGAGTTACCGTAGGTATGTTCAGATCGGCGCGATCACCGACCATGAGCTCTAATTTCTCGCCGGATAACTCCCTGCAGCCGCTGATTGAGGTCTCCGAAGGGGATTCATCCGTGCGCTCAATTGGGTGAGCTCAGAGGCGCGCGACGGACGTTGACGCACGGTGACGCAGGGATGCACGGGGACGCGCGGTGACAGGCTTCGATAAGCCCGGGACACGCGGTGATGCGGTGACGTGAGCCCCTGTGCATATTTAGGCCCCTGTGCGGAAGGTGAGCTCGCTAGCCTCGTTCGTCGCCTAGAGACGCGAGGATATGGGACGAGTGTGTGCGGTGGCGAAGGGAATTGCGTCTGTTCGAACAGCTGCGAGGATGTTTTTTTATTTCCTATTCGGTTGCGATTATTCGAGAGATAAGTAAGGGGCAGGGACAGATAAACGGTGCCATGTAGGATGGGAGAGCCCGAGAAGCCTCCCTCCTGCTGCTCACTGTTTCACTACGCGGCTTCTTCCTAAAATGGTGGAAAATTGGCTTCTCCATTACCTGTTTGATACGGCTTCACTTGAAGCCGACGAAGAAACGGCTCGGGAAGTACTACTAAATGGAGACTTACCAAACAGGCTCTTAATTTTGCCGTGGATACCCAAAAATTAGGGTCATCAGAGTGACCGGCAAACCCTTTTGAGTTTGAGACACATCGCTCATTGGAGTATCTAGGTTCATTGTATTATTCGATACAGTGCTGGAGTGTTTGATGAGCTCTCTTAAGTTGAGGCCCACCGGACTGTCTGGTATGGTGTCGAAGTATCTGGTAAGCCCTCTCGGGTTGGGGCACTGAGCCCACCAGAGTGTCCGACAAGATGTCAGACTGTCTAGTGAGCCCTCTCGGGTTCTTGAATTTACACGACGGACACTCTGACATTCTACCAGAGACTCCGATCATCGAAATATCCGACACTTTACCGAACACTCTGGTTGTGTCGGTTTTGAAAAGTTTTCAACAGATTGATTCTAATTTTTTTTCAAACTTGAGGGATCTATTGCCCAGCAGGATAACACCATCCCACTTCTATAAAACAGAGGTCTATGGACGGTTGAAGGGTATCTCAATCGAACCTATCATTTGCTCGTGCTGTTCTTCTTTTGTCCCGACGATGACCGAAGGCGATCTGGCAGGCCTATTATTTGCTCGTGCTGTTCTTCTTTTGTCTCGGCGATGACCGAAGGCGATCTGGCAGGCCTGATCGAGCCCAGATCAACTTAAGACAATCCTCCTTCGATGAGGTCTCTTTCAAGGCGGGGTTGTCTAGGTGCTGTCCAAACTCAACATTGAAAAAGCGTCGGCGTTCCCGCACACGAACGTGCGAGCAGTGTGTTGGCTCGAACCCAATTTCGGCATCAACACACTTTTTGGCGACTCCGCTGGGGAACCATTGATTCCGATTGCACAAACCGAAACATCATTTTTCACCATAAACTTCGAGATCTCCACAGCGAACATCGTCATGTCATTCTTGGAGGAGTTGCTCGATGAGACACACAAGGCATTCCTAAAGTGTTGGAAGGCTTCCAAAGTGGCGCGCAAGGCGCGGAAAGAGCAGAAACTGTAGTACTTGGCGTGCTTCAAGAAGAATCGCCAAGGCGCCATCTCTCAAGTGAAGAAACCCGTTCTTCTGACCGTCGTTGACGACGCGGTTATGGGTGCTGCCAATGTTAGAACATCTTCGCACCCTTCCGTTATTTTTAAAGATCTTTCATATTACTTTGCCGATTTAAAAAAGGTCTTGACTAATGATATGCAACACATAATCTAAAAAAACATGTCTAAGTCTAAAAATATTAGTATTGCATCATCGTCTCATGTTGCGCATATAGGTCCTACTACTAGTACATCGGCACCTACTACATCTAGTATAGAACAACCTCTCATACCGTTGAACTCGTTTAGTGGGTAAACTAGTTTTTCGTCTTATGCGTAAACTAGTGCTTTGTTAATGTCTCTCGCTAGCGTAGAGCCAATCACTAGCATACCAAATTCGGCTACGAGTCGATTGAATGAATTAGCTAATTTTGTTCCTCCTTACCGTACCGTCGCTTATAGCACACCACCTATCCCACCAAACGGTACAGATATCTCTTATGGCCCCGTTCCTAATGAACTATTTAGTACAATGAAAATGAGTGTACACCCTTCACCATCTAGTACTTCCATTAGGCCACCATCGCCAACATAGAGAAGTGTATAACGCGTATTAAGAAGGACTTAAACAAACAATTTCACGAAACGCTAGGGGTAGACCTCAAGGAAAGAAACTGGATTTACCAAAAATCGTACCATGCACATTTTGATTCAGTCCCTTATCGTAGTGGTTGGCGTGTGCCCGACTTCGTCAAATTTAATGGCGAAAAGAATAAAACCACTTGAAAACATGTTAGTCAATATGTGGCGCAATTAGAGAAAGCGGATTTTAGCGAAGCTTTAAAAATACGCTTGTTTTTTTAATCGCTAACCGGAACTGCTTTCTCGTGGTTTTCCTCATTGTCCTCGGGCTCCATCTACACTTGGGAGTCTTTAAAGCGTAAATTTTATGATCACTTTTATTTCAGGGACAACGAGTTGAAGTTGTCACATTTGGCATCGGTTCGACAAGGAAAAGATGAACCCGTCGTTGATTATCTTTCACGGTTTAGAGATGTTAAGAATCGGCGCTTTAATTTAACAATTTCTTAAAAAGATTTAGCTGACCTAGCTTTTAGTGGTTTGCGGTCACATCTTAGAGAAAAGTTAGAGGGGTGCGATTTTTTTTACACTCACTCACCTCCAACAAAGTGCTTCAGCCAAAAAAAAATCGAAGCAAAGAAATAAAACCTGACTACAAGACTTGCCACACTGTGCACGTCGTGAAATGTGATTCGGATAGCTCCAATGATGATTTCAATGACATTTAGCTGCCGAGTTTGTTTGGCCCTCTAAAGCCAAATCATTCGCTTGCGATTCGCTCAAATCGGTTCATAAGAACCAAAAATACGATATGAAGTACACCTCTGATGTAGCTAAGTGTGAGAAAATATTCGATGAATTGCACAAAGGTAGATATATTAAGATTGCATATACTTTGTGTTCGACGTACGAGATTAAGCGTAGAGCACATTGTAAATGGCATAACTCTTATTCTCATGCTACTAACGATTGCAATATTTTTCGTCGACAGGTCCAATCGGCCCATAATGAGCGAGGATTGAGTCTTAAAGAGATGTAGATCGACAAGCACCATTTCTCCGTCAACACTCTAGAGCTCAACCCCAAGGTGTTGATTCGGTCTCATCAAGCCGATACAACTAAGAGGAATAACGTGATCCTCTGAGACGAGATGCCTGTTTCTCCAAGTGAGAAAGTGGCCTCTAGGAAGGTGGTGCTCGTGAAGTCTCTCGATGGTCAAGAGTCTCTCAAAGTCACTATCCAAGGCTCAAGACCTAGGGGGCAAGCTTCACAGCCTAAGATGATAACGTCGAAGAATCCGGAGCTGAGCAAGTAGAAGATAAACCAAGGCAAGGCCACAGACTAGACTGGAAGATGGGCCCAAAAGCGCCTTCGACCGTCTTATGGTTAGGTACAAGAACCAAAAGACATATTTGAACAATCGATCTATGAAGCAGCCAAAATCACCACCGAGTGGAGGCAGCCTGCCTAGGAAGGAGATGAGGCAAACCGCGGATGTTCGTGTGCCTCCTCCTCTTCATCCACATAGGTTCGGAACGCCACCTCCATAGTTCCATCCTATGCCTTGCACACCGTTCTCGGCGTGGCATCCATACATGAGGCCATAGATGTCGGTGCCGTTGATGCCCGTTTCACCGATGCCATACCCGCCATTTCATTCGGGGTGGAACAGACCGAGGAGAAATATCTTCACGAGGCTCTCCGGCCCTATTTCGGATTGGACAGAGTCTCGACCGATTGAGGTGAAAACAGGAAGCTCCACCATCGTGCCTAAGCAAGAATTGCGCCCGAAGCAAGGTAATAAACCTGCCCCTTCTACTTTTATCCATCAAGAGAGCGCATCCGAAGGTGTCAAAAAATCGGCACAACCGATGTCAAAATCAGGGGAGTCCTCACGAAACCGATCACTTTGAATGGTCCGATCGAAAAGGCTTTCCATGATCATGAAGCTAGCAGCAGTAAGAGCTCCTCCAAGTACACACAACCGAGGTGGTGTCTGCTTGGCTTGACCCAAACTCAAAAGAAAAAGCTCTAAAGGTTGCGCCAACGAAAAATGCGAGAGGAGGAGGCGGAGAAGAAGAGGGATGAGGTCTTCAACGACATCAAGCCGACGGTCCCTCAAAGTAAGCAGTGGAGAGTTAAGGAGCCCGAAGCTCCTACTTCACCATTGATGGAGGAAGCGGAGGCTACTCCGAAGGCACTCGGGCTAACCGACGCCGTGCTTGGAGAGTACGCTGCAGCGCCTTCACCTAAGGAAGACGTTGATATGTCCGAGTTCGACGACGACGACCTCTTGGACTACGAGCCTACACCGCCTCGAAAAGGTATGGACATCAACACCATTTGCTTATCCTTTTCCGATTATTCACTCGTAGAAGAAGAAGAGGTTATGGCACAATTTGACTTTGGGTCAAAAAGTGCGATCTTTGAAAAGCCTAAGGAATCTAAGAACCATTTAAAATCCTTCTACGTGAGAAGTCATATTAATGGATCACCGATTATTCGTATGTTTGTAGATGACAGTGCTATTGTTAACCTAATGCCGTATTCTTTGTTTAAAAATCTAGATAAAGCCGATGACGAGCTCATCCGGACCAACATGACTTTGAACAGTGTGGGAGGAGGAGACTCTATCGAGGTTAAAAGAGTCGCTTCTATGGAGCTCATCGTTAGGACCAAGACCATGGCTACCGCTCCCTTTGTTGCCGATGTGCGCGGTAGTTATAGCTTGATTTTAGGGCGTGATTGGATTTATGCCAATAGGTGTGTTCCCTCTACATTGCATAAATTCTTGATACAATGGGTAGGTGATGATGTAGAGATTGTTCATGCAGATGCATCGGCTTGTGTTGTTATGGTCGAATCATCTTCTTTGCCGCATGACACCATCAAGTGCTTGACCGGTTCAGACTTGACGGATTATGATTTTCTTAGTGTGAATATAGATGATTTTGTATTCGTCAATGTAAAGCCGATGGAAAATTGGCTTAACCATATAATGTGATTTAATTCAGACAAATATTGATTGGTTGCAAAAGAGTGGAACACTATCGGTCCAACATGAACGATATGTGCGAATCTATAAAAGAGATAGAGGACATGGATATGTTAGGACAAAAAGATTCACATCGTCCGATCCTTTTGAGGAGGTAAACCTTGGCAGCGATGATAATCTTATACCAACTTTTATAAACCAAAATCTGAAAGCCGATTACAAGGTGAAGTTGATCGGTTTATTAAAAAATACGTGGACTGCTTTGCATGGTCTTATAATGAAATATCCGGGTTGAGCCGCGAGCTAGTTGAGCATCGGCTGCCAATAAAATCTGGTTTTAGACCTTTCAAGCATTCGATGAGAAGATTCAACTTGAATATGCATGATCAGATTAAAGAGAAAATTAACTGATTACTTGTTGCGAAACTCATAAGACTTTGTAGGTACGCGGAGTGGATATCCAACATCGTGCCGGTGAAAAAGAAGAACACCGATAAGATTAGAGTTTACATTAGTTTCAGAAATTTGAATACAGCCACTCCTAAAGATGAGTATCATATGCCCATAGTCGATATGTTGATTAATGATGCTTTCTGTCATAGAGTTATTAGTTTTCTTGATGGTAATGCGGGATATAATCAAATTTTCATGGCCGAAGAAGAATGTCTAAAACTACTTTTATGTGTCTCGGTTTTGTAGGATTGTTTGAGTGGGTTGTCATGACTTTTGGGTTAAAGAATGCGAGTATCACATATCAAAGGGCTATGAACTTTATCTTTTATGATTTGCTTGATATCATCATAGAGGTATATATAGATGATGTGATGATCAAATCGGTCGCTTTAGATTTTTATTTGGTCGATTTGCAACTCGCTTTGGACCGAATGCGTCGTTTCTGTTTGAAAATGAATTCGCTCAAGTGTGCTTTTGGTGTATCGGTCGGAAATTTTTTGGATTTCATCATTCATGAAAAGAACATAAAGATAGATCCTAAGAAGATAGAGGCAATTAGAAATATGCACGTGCCTATATGTAAGAAAGAGTTGCAAATCTTCTTAGCAAAAGTGAATTAGTTGAGGCGGTTCATATCCAACTTGTCGGGAAAGATTTACTCATTTACTCCTATTTTTTGGCTAAAGAATGAAGCCGAATTCACTTGGGGGTAAAACAGCAAGAAGCATTTGAGAGAATCAAAGAATACTTATCTTCACCGTCGGTTCTTAGGGCATCTAAGGGGGAGTCCTTTTTCGTCTCTATATAGTGGCGGAAGATGATGTGGTTGGTGTTGTTTTGACGCAAGAAGCTAAAGGGAAGGAGTACTGATTGCCTATGTGAGCCGATGGCTAGTGGACGCGGAAACAAGGTACACTCTCATTGAAAAACTATGCTTTTCTTTGTATCATGCTTGCACCAAATTGAGACATTATTTGTTATCTAGTACTTGTGTGATTGCTTATCAAACGGATGTTATCAAACACATGTTAGGCCGATTTTGAGTGGTAGACTTAGTAAATAAGCTTATGCGTTGATTGAATATAATTTGGCTTATGAATCATTGAAATCTATGAAAGGTCAAATTGTTGCTAATTTTATTGTTGAACATCGGATTGATTTAGAGCATAATCTAAATATTAGTTATGTTACTTTTACCCCTTCGAAGTTGTATTTTGATTGATCAATTTGCAAAGAGGGTTAAGGTATTGGTGTAGTTTTGGTTTCTCCTCATAATGCACACTTTGAATTCTCAAAATAATTAGTGTATGATTGCACCAATAATCAAGCCAAATATAAAACGTTGTTGTTCGGTTTGGGGATGTTAGAGTCTATGTGAGTTAAACATGTAGAGACTTTCGGCGATTTATTATTAGTGGTGCAATAAGTTGCCGAAAATTTTCAATGCTTAGACAGATCGTTGAATGCTATGTTAGATAAATGCCTAGATATCATTAGAGGAATGGATGAATTCAATATACATAATGTGCCTAGGCTAGAGAACAATAAAGCTAATAAGTTGGCACAACAAGCATCGAGTTACAGTGTTAGTAAAGGTAAATTTTCAGTCATTAATTAACAGATGTTTGAGATGCTAGAACTGGACCGTTCGGACACTAACACATCAAACTTAATAGTGCCGAATCACTTGATTGGAGGTCACTTATTATTTCATATATTCGTAGCCCAACCTAAAGTATAGATAGAAAAGTTTGGCATGCGACTTTCAAATATACTTTAATTGATAGTGACTTATACAGCCGAATTAGAGACAATTTGCTATTAAAATGTTTGGGTGATGATGAGACCAAAATGGCTACGAGGAAAGTTCATGAAAGCATTTGTGGTACGCATTAATCGGCTTCAAAAATAAAAATAGTTATTAAGAAGAGCCGAGTTCTATTGGCCAACCATGATTGTCGATTGCTATTGTTACTATAAGGGATGCGAGGAGTGCCAAAAGTTTGAAAATATTCAATTGGCACCCGCTGCCATGATAAACCCCATCCTAAAGCCATGGCCATTCCGAGGATGGAGATTGAATTTTATAGGGCAAATACATCCTCTCTCTTCGAAGGGGCATAGCTTCGTGTTAGTAGTAACGGATTACTTCATCAAATAGATCAAAGCGGTGGCTCTCAAGAACATGAAACACAAAGAGATTGAGTTTCTACTTGAGCATATTATTCATAAATTCGGTATACCGCAAACTTTAACTACTAACCAAGGCACTTCCTTTACGTTCGGTCATATTAAAGAGTTTGGCGAATCCCACAGGATTAGGATACTCAATTCATCTCTATATTATGCTCAGACCAATGATCAGGCTGAGTCAATAAAACATTGATCAAACTCATTAAGAAAAAGATAGAGGACCATCTCAAGAGGTGGCATAAAGTCTTATCTGAGGTTTTGTGAGTTCATCGGATATCTAGACACAGGGTAACCAAAGTAACACCTTATGAATTTATGTATAGACAAGAGGTCGTTTTACCCGTTGAGATAAATTTAAGAGCTCTAAAATTAGCTAAATAAAATAACTTATCCACCGATGAGTATAGGACTTTAATGCTAAACAATGTAGATAAGGTCACCAATCAGCGTTTGAGTGCCTTGAAAAAAATTAAGAAAGATAAGACAAGAGTTGCTAGAGCTTACAACAAAAAGGTGAAAGTTAAAACTTTTCATATGGGCAAATCAGTGTGAAAAACTATTTTGCTTGTACTTTCAAGAAGCAATAAGTTCGGGAAATAGTCTCCTAGTTGAAAAGGGTCATATAGAGTGGTAAAAGTTATTGTCGGAAATGCATACATTTTGAAAAGTATCTAAAGAGAGTCATTACCTAAAGCCCTTAACGGTCGATATTTAAAAAGTATCATCCAAGTATATGACAAGAAACATAAGAGGAGGAAAGAATGGCCGATATGAAGTATCGTTGCCAAAAAATGATGAGTCGGGAGGACCATCGCATTTAGAGGTTTTTGGGTGCTTAGAGGGTTTTATGGTGAAGGAACTTCACCCAAAAAATAGAAGGGCATATG
The DNA here is from genome assembly GCA_001602315.1 of Zoysia pacifica. Lineage (NCBI taxonomy): Eukaryota > Viridiplantae > Streptophyta > Magnoliopsida > Poales > Poaceae > Zoysia > Zoysia pacifica. The sequence continues at coordinate 391,423 of BCLH01000048.1, read as the reverse complement.
TTGACACCTAACAATCAAAGCCACCGAAGTGTCCGGCAAGCCCTCTCGGGTTTTAGGTACTTCGTCCACCGGAGTATCCGGTATAGTGCCGAAGTGTCCGGTGAGTCCTCTCGGGTTAGAGCACTTGGCCCATTGGAGTGTCTGATATAGTGTCGAAGTGTCCGGTAAACCCTCGAGTTAGGGCACTGAGCCTTCTCGGGTTTTGAAAAGTTTTCAGCATATTAATTTTAATTTTTTTCTAAACTTGAGAGATCTATTGTCGTGCAAGATAAGACCATCTCACCTCTATAAAACAGAGGCTCAAAGTCGGTTGAGGGGCATCCTAATTGAACCTAACATTTACATTTACATTTTTATTCTTGTCCAAACCTTAATCTCTTTACTCGACCTTCGTGTTGTTCTTCCTTCGTTCTGGTTGGCCTGACCGAGGCCGGATCAACCTAAGACGATTCTCCTCCGACGGGTCCCTCTCAAGGCAAAGTTGTCTAGCTACTGCCCCAGCGTTGAAGAAGCGCCGGTGTTTTCGCACACGGACGTGCGTCGAGCGGTGTGTTAGCTCGATCCGATTTCGAAGTCAACATTTGCATTTCACAGTTTTTGGAAATTCCGCGGTTCCAACAATAAGTTCAACCTTGGTCACCACGCACCCATGCGTGCTGCTTGCTTGACCCGATGCTGCCGGCTCCACTCCGGCTCCGGCAAGCTCGCCGGGACCTGTCAGCACCCTTATCCCTCTCTACTCTACTCTTCCTCTTTCCCTCCCTAGATTTTCAATGTTTATTGTTTATTGAATTCTCTAATGTTACTGAATTTTGACTTGGTGTCTGCTGAATTCTGAGCTGTTTAAATGTATAGTCCCAGTATTAAGCTAATAGTACGGTTTTAAAAAATATTAACTTAAGAAATAATATATTAATATTAAAATAAATTTATTTTGTTTTCCAACAATCTTTTTTTATTTAATGTATTTGTTTCAGTAGTTGTATTTTGTTAACTAATAATGGTCCATATAAGTTCAAAAATCTAGAAGATCTGAAATACCTCATCCATTAGATTTGCAAAGGTGTTTGTGAAGAAATTTCATCCGTCAAATTTGTGAAAAAAATAACTTATAGTGAGGACATTTTACTTAGAAAAAATATTGTACTTTTTAAAAATAGAGTTTTATGATGTTCGGGCTAACGGTTGTTCGAATTAACAGGCCGTCCGGTCTAAAGGACCAGCCCAACACTTTTAAACACAACCAACGCTGATCACCAGCTTGCCAACTTCTTTGGCCCATGTGGCCATACGCTGCAACTCATTCATCACTCATCAAGCGGGAAGACCTAGCTCTACCTGTCTACCCGCGCGTGCCGTCGCCACCACCTCTCCTCCCCGGCGCTGAGCTACTCCTGCTGGCTACCCGCTGTAGCCTCTTTCGACGAGACCCCTTTGCTTCCTTCTTCCAGCAGCAGCACCACTCTCTGGGTAGGGATGACAATTCACGTGCGGGTTTTGGGTCTTCGTCGAATTTTGCACCTGTCAAGTGCGAGAGTAGAGACGTGGCCCGAACAAATTCGGTGCGAGTTTTTCCGCGCCCCCGCAAGTGCCCAGCCGAGCCTCGAAAAAGATTCAAATTCAAAATCAGTCCAATGGCCATTTCTCACCTCTCTCCACCGCTCCGAGGCCGTTTGGCAATGCAGAAATGAGAATGAAAATGAAAATAGAAAACTAATTCATTCATTTTCTAATTTCTATCAAACACTCGTTTCACACCACCTCTATGTCAAAGTTTACAAAACCGTTCAATTTTTACGGTTTTCGATGAAACCGGTCCGATCTAGTTTTATCGGACGACCGATTTTCATTTTAAACATTTTAAAAATTTTAAAAATTTGAAAAAATTTAAAAAATCGATCGGCTAACCGGTGAACTAATGAGTTTTAAATTTTAAAATCTGAAACCGTAAAAAACGGACCGGCTAACCAGTGAAACCGCTCGACTAGCCAGTAAATCTGACCGATTTATTGTAGCAATTTATTCAAATTTTAAATTTTTTATTTAAAACGGTTTTTAATTAGTTTTTTTATTTTCACAATTTTTGTTAAACCGATTTTGACTGATTTTAGCGATTTAACGAAGTAGTAAACCTGCTCCATGTAAATTGTTCATCCCAGTCCCAGCCGCCCCCAAACCCTAAAACCACCCGCGCCGCCACCAGCCAGGGCGAGCCACCGCCCCCGCCTCCTTGCGCTCGGCCGCCGCCCCCGCCTCCTCGCCGCTCGGCGGCATCCCCGGGGACCCCAGGGATGATATCGTCGATATCCTGGGTGCCCAAGGGCGCCGCCAAGAACGTCCCTGTCGTCGCCGAGCCACCCACGCAGGAGGAGATCGACAAGGCCTTGAAATCCATCACCGTGGGCGGAGAGTGAGTCTGCCCCATCTCCCCTCCTCCTCCCCTCCTCTACTTTCTCCCTGCCGCATCGGCTCACGCTTCCTTTTGCTAGCGATAACCGACGGACCTCTCCCTGCTCACCGTGTGTACTATGTCCTGTTCTTAGTGACGGTAGCGAGGCCGACGACGACGACGCTAGCGCCATGAACATCGACGGCGCTGAGGAGGATGCGGACGAGGAGGAGGTCGATGAGGTCGCGAAGGCCAAGGCAGCCGCTAAGGCGCTCGCCAAGGGGTCCGGTGGTGCGGTTGACGATGTTGCCGATGGGCTTCGCGAGCTCAACATGGATGCTTACGATGACGAGGAGGATGGTACGTGCTTGTCTTAAGCCTCCCTGTCTTCTTCCCGCCAATTTTCGTTCAGGTTTTGCTGACACTTGTGCTGTTGTGGACGTGTTTCAGGGCTTGAGATTTTCAGCAGTGGGATGGGGGACTTGTACTATCCCAGCAATGAAATGGACCCATATCTCAACAAAAATGATGTATAGGCTTAGTCACCCTTTTCCCCTTATCTATTACCAGTTGATAAACATAGATTGATTCATATTGATCCCATTTTCATTCTTACTAGGATGATGAAGATGACGAAGATGAGGAGGAGATGGAGGACAAGATTATCAAGCCTACTGATTTTGTTATTGTTTGCGCGCACAGCGAGGAGGATATCTACTCGCTTCAGGCAAGTATTAACTATTAATGGCAGTAGTAATATTTTGGTTTGATCTCTTGTTGTTTTCTTTGTTTGACAGAAAAAAAAGATGATTTTAGAGGTTAAATTTTATTTTTTCTTCTTCAATCTCAATCAAATGCTAATGTCACTCTTTGTCAGCCCCTCCTCAACTTTGTGTCGGGCTCTGCCACTGATGATATGTCATGATATGTTGCTAAGCTCTCCCCTAGGCACCCACTGATTTGCCATTGATTTACTTTTTTCCCCGTGATCTTGCTCAGTAAATTGTATTTTGAAATTTATACCATATCTTGACATGCTCCTGTAACTACACATTTATAAGAATGTAAAATTGTTTAATTCGTTTTATTTTCTATTTCCAACCGGACTGCCTTTGCATGCATGCCCAATCTGATGTGTTAGTTTAGATACTTCATAATTATCTGCATCATAAACTAATTATCAATAAAATCACCAAAAAAGGTCAATATTTATGAAGAAGCAGATGATGGTGAGCCCAATATGTTTGTGCATCATGATGTTCCACTCCCTGATTTCCCCCTGTGCACAGCTTGGATGGATTTTAATCCCAAGGATGGTGATAGAGGTAAAACTTTGTTGTAATCTGAGTTTGCAAGTAACTTGTGCTATTTTGTTTCATCAGGAGAAACTTGGAATATCTAATGTTGTGTTCAATGTGTTTTGCATGTTGCAGGGAATTTCATAGCTGTTGGAACAATGGATACTGCAATTGAAATATGGGACTTAGACATGGTAGGTCTCTTAAACATAAGGGGGTTCATATCGGACTTGTTTGGTTGCAAAGCGATTTATTTATGTACTTTGATTTTACTGAACACAGGTTGATGAGGTGCAGCCTTATATGGTGCTAGGAGGACCTTCAAAAAAGAAGAAAGAAAAGATCAAAAAGGTTAGCTATCTTCAACGTTGTTATGCCTTCTCTTCTAGGGATGGCAATTCGGGTGCGGGTTTTGGGTCCCCGTCGGGTTTTGCTGCCGGGTGCGTGGGCGGCGGTGTTTTTCACCCGTGAGTCGGACCTGAACCCGACCTGAATAAATTCGAGTGCGGGTGCGGGTTTTTCGTCGCACCCACGGGTGCCCCGTCGGGCCTCGAAAAAGATCCAAATTCAAAATCAACCCAATGGCCCATCTCTCACCTCCTCCCCACCCCTCCATATAAATTGTTCATCCCAATCCCAACCGCCCCAAACCATAACCACCCGCGCCGCCACCAGCCAGGGTGAGCCCCCGCCCCCGCCTCCTTGCGCTCGTCCACCGCCCACCGCCTTGTCGGCCCCCGGTGGCGCCCCCGCTTCATCACCGCTCAGCCCCGCCTCATCGG